>PVIA01014915.1:0-24827 GCA_004024845.1 Tonatia bakeri | reverse complement strand
GGAACTCCTTTGTAGGTTACTGTCTCCTTGTCTCTTGCTGCTTCTAGGATTCTCTCCTTCATTTTTACCTTGGCTAATGTAATTATGATGTGCCTTGGCATGTTCCTCCTTGGGTCCAACCTCTTTGGGACTCTCTGAGCTTCCTGGACTTCCTGAAAGTCTATTTCCCTTGCCAGATTGGGGAAGTTTTCCTTTAATAACTGTTTAAATAAGTTCTCAATTTGTTGCTCTTCCTCTTCCCCTTCTGGTACCCCTATAATTTGGATGTTAGAACGTTTAAAGGTGTCCTGGAGGTCCCTAAGCCTCTCCTCATTTTTGTGAATTCTTGTTTCTTCATTCTTTTCTGTTTGGTTGTTCCTTTCTTCCTTCTGGTCCACTCCATTGATTTGAGTCCCAGTTTTCTTCCCCTCACTATTATTTCCCTGTGTGTTTTCCTTCCTTTCTCTTATCATAGCCTGCATTTGTTCATCTAATTTATGTCCAAAGTCAACCAATTCTGTGAGCTTCCTGATCACCAGTGCTTTGAACTGTGCATCTGGTAATTCGGCTATCTCTTGGTCACTTAAAAAAATTGGTTCTGGGGCTTTCAAATCTGTTTGAGCCATCTTTTTTATTTCCCTTTGGTTTGGTTGTGGCTGTTTCGTAAGGGCGTAAGGGCGGCGGAGCCTTAGGCGTTCACGGGGCGGGGCACCCCAGTCGCTGGGTTGTGACGTTGTATGTGGGGGCGGGGTCTGAGAGGGAACAATGGCGCCTGCTCCGCTCTCTCTAGGACTTCCGTTCCCTCCACCGCCTCCCACAAGCAAACTGGGCCCTTGCTGTGCTGGCTCCCGGGCGGTGGGCTGGTGCACTTTCTCGGACTCTGTGGGTTTCCCGAGAAGTCTCCCGTGAGGCTGAGAGAGTCTCCCGGCCTCAGCTCCCAGACGGGGCTCTTAAGCTTTGAAACGCAGCAGCGCTGCCCGTTTTTGCTGTTTGCTTGTGAATGTGTGGCTGCGGACAGCCAGCTGTCTTGCGCCCCTCACTGGGTCTGCTAGTCGCCTCCGCGCCCAGGGTCCGCCACCGGTCCGTCCGCTGCCATCTGCGCGCCTGCCCGCCAGCGCTTCTTCCCGCCGGGACCCCTCGACCCCGCTCTGCAGTCCTCCCGACTCCGCCGCTCCTTACAGTCTGGATGTACTGGAGCCTGACTTCTGTTCACTTAATTTCCCTCTGTTCTGGTTGTTTCTTGTTTCTCAATTTTTGTTGTCCTTAGTTTTGGTTGTGCGAGGAGGCACGATGCGACTGCCTATGCCTCCGTCTTGGCCGGAACTCTGTTCCCTCTTCTTTAGTCTGACTGAACTGTTGTTACCTGGCTGATCTCACTGACACCTTTTTCTCCTTTCTCTAGTTCATCTTCACTGACTCCCTGTTCCTACAGACTAAGTTTAGACTTCTTCACCTAGTATTAAAGATTTTTCCAAAGCCTAGCCCTCACCAGCTTTTTCGGTCATAGTCCCTACTGTGCACCTTCATGTAATTTCTGTTTCAGGTGCTCTCAACTGCTTGCCGTCTTCTGTATGCTCCTTTTACTTTTTCTTTTTGCTCAAGCCGTACCCTAAACCTGAAATGTCTTTTATTGTCTGTGAATGCTACCTACCCTTCAAGGCATCTTCCAAGTAACATTTTTCATGAAGTTGTCTTTGATTTTCTTAGCTAATAACCATTGCATTCATCTGAACTGCCAAAGCATTTCATTTGTAACTGAAATGTCTGACATATTTCACTTTCATTTTTTTATTAGTTTTTAACAGTTATGTTCTTCTGTTTTCTAAAATCCTGAAGATGCAGGAGAATAGGATCTGGGCCTTATTATTATACCCGTTGCAGCAAGTAACACGAGTCTGTTACAGCACCTCTTTGGAGACTGAATGAGTATGTGAGTGGTGGCGTGTGGCCATTAAACTTACAGAAACAAAGGAAACGTGGTTGGCTTTAGCAAGCATAGGAGGCTTCATTTCTTACCGGTTTTTGTAAAGATTAGCAAAATTCCCTCTTTGTTGAATTCCTACTGTAAGGAGGAGTTGCTGAGAAATGCCCACTTGCAGTGGAAATCCTGGGAAGTCTTCTGAGTGATTAAAGCCCCTGGACTGGCAGTGCTGACGTCATAGTGTACACAGGGCAGCTAAGTTGGGCAGACAATGAAATACTCGATTGTCCATCATTGCCTGGCGCATCACATTTGGTGTCTGGGGTGTAATGGTTAGTTCAGCAGATGTGGGAACAAGCAGATCACACATCTGGCCCTGTTAACTACACTGTGTTTTTGTGGATCTACTTACCTGGTTGACTATGTATTAGACACAACTTATAAATTTGCTTCTTACTTTGTTCTGAGTCCTCTGTGGGTATTCTTGGGGCAACAATAAGTAGATTTAGAAGAGATCTACAACATATTTTGTGGAACCAGATTTCTATTAAGACTATATATTAAGTGCTGTATACATGGTGCTTAACTGAAAGGTATAGACATACTACCCCTAGTCATCCAGTTTTCCTCCATATCTGCTGCCTGCTGCTTTTTCACTTAATTCATACCTTAGAGACCTTTTATGAAAAGGTCTCTTTTATGAAATGTGTGTGCAAATTGGTCTTCTTGTAATGGCTATACCTTAATTTATTTAACTGTTCCCCTACTGATGAACATTTAGGCTATTTGTTTCTTTCATTTATTCATTGCTATTACAAACGGTACTGCATTGATCATCATTCTACATATATACCTCTGGCACTTGTAAGGGTATATTTCTAGAAAAACAACTTCTAGAAGCAGCATAGTTAGGTCAGAGGTTATATGGGTTTTCCTTGTTGTTGTTGGTTAGTTTAGAATTTTGATAGATGTTGACAGATTTCCTCCAAAGAGTTGACACTGAATTTCCATCAGTAAACATAAGAGTGCCTTCTTAGGAGTGGAGTGTTTGCAGGTAATTTACCTTCTGTTAACTTCTGCTGTCCCCTGGCTACAAAACAGAGTTTCTAATCCTGGGAAGAGGAAGTGGCATGGAGGGGACAATCAGTGTTCCAGTTTGGCTTTTTATTTCTCCAGGAATTGATTATAACTGAATTCCTGACTCGGATTTTTCTCAGTATGCTAGGTGGTATGAAAAACGACAAAGATCAGAGGCTTTGAAATGCATGAGCTTTGGGTTCAGGTGCCAGCTGTAGTACTTCCTAACTGTGCCACCCTCTTCCCAGTGGCCCACTTTGTCCTCCTTGCGAGGCTGTTTCCTGATCTAAAACTGTGAACAGGAATACCCCTGACAAAGCTACTACGAAGATTAAATTAGACTCTGTGTAAATTACTTACCATAGTGCTTTCAAAGAGTCTGCACCCGATAAAATGAATATGACCAAAAAGCTAACAAAATCAATAGGCTTATTTTAGACACAATTGCTCCTTCTTAGGATTATTAGCTCCCTTTAGTAGTTGAGGGTTACATGGCTCCTGATCACCCTGAGGGTCAGAGTTCATCAGCCAACCATCTGTTTTGTAGCTGTTGTTGTGGTAGCTCCTTGGCTTGAGAGATGTTTCTATTCAGTATGCCTGTCCCTTCCCCTCACAGCCAACTAACTTATTTCCCTGCCCCCATAGATGTCATTGTCCCTGAGAACGGGGAACCAGTAGGCACCAGAGAGATCAAATGCTGCATCCGCCAGATCCAGGAGCTCATCGTCTCCCGGCTGAATCAGGCGGTGGCGAACAAGCTGATCAGTTCAGTGGATTACCTACGAGAGAGTTTTGTGGGAACGCTCGAACGGTGTCTGCAGAGCCTGGAGAAATCTCAGGATGTCTCAGTTCACATCACCAGTAATAATCTCAAACAGGTACTCAAAGAGTTTAAGACACCTGTCCTGGGTAACACATGAAACAGAATCCACGCATAAGCCCAACTTCAAGTTCACCAACAATTTCCCTTTCAACTTCTTGTTGATCCGCTTAGAATTTTATTTATGCTCATTTCCTATCGGACGCCCACTGCCTGTAGGAGGTGCTTGTGAACTGTAGCACTGCAGTTAAGTCAGTGAGCAAGAAGAAGATGAAGAAGAGGCTCCCAAACCGTCACAAAATGCACGCTCAACTTGCACTGGCACCGCACATGTATTGGGAGTTAAATTTGAGAACCTTGAGACCAGACTATGTTCTTGGAGTAAATATCACTTATTGCATTTTTTAAAAAGCCACTCAGGACGTATTGACTTTCTTTTGTGTGTCCTCTTTCAGATTTTGAATGCTGCCTATCATGTCGAAGTCACATTTCACTCAGGGTCCTCAGTTACAAGGATGCTGTGGGAACAAATCAAACAGGTAGAGGTTGCTTAGAGAAAAAGTGTTCAGCCCTTAGTTGGCTCACACGAACCCTAGTCACGGCGATAGGCTCTTCTGTTAGTGTAAGGTGGCCACATGTCCTTGCTTTCCTTCCGGGGAGAATCTGGTTCGTGCTTGTTCTGGTGTAATTGTTACTGTCCCCACCTTTAACTCTTAAAAGTGGTGTGTTTAAGTGCTATTTTATGGAGCCATAAGACTGCCTCCCTAGCTTCTTCATATCTCTTTGTCCCAACCTAAATGTTTTCTCAGAACCAGGCTTTGTTGCCAGAGGCTGCGAGTCCTTTTCTGGAATGTGATCCACCTCTTACGTGGACTTCACAGAGGGGTTTGTCTGGCCCTCTCTGGCACCAGGCACAATGTATGGAGAGTCTGTGAACACACAGACTAGGCCTCGTGTTCTCTTTGGCCCGAGCCCTGGTCTTGAGTAGATGGAATTGGAGCGCAGTCTTGGACTTCATGTGGCACCTGTCTTAAGAATGGATAATTCAGAGAGGGGAGGGCGTCGGTTCTTTCTAGTGGGCTCTGCTCTCATTGTCCTTGTCCTGGCAGATCATCCAGCGCATCACATGGGTGAGCCCGCCTGCCATCACACTAGAATGGAAGAGAAAGGTGGCCCAGGAAGCCATTGAGAGCCTCAGTGCCTCCAAGTTGGCCAAAAGCATTTGCAGCCAATTCCGGACCCGGCTCAATAGTTCTCATGAGGCTTTTGCAGCCTCCCTGAGGCAGGTGGGTGTGTAGGAAAGGAGGTAAAAGCTGGATCAAGCAGCGAAAACCTCGTCTACTGGGTAATATTTTACTCTGCTCTCCACATAATGTTTTAAAAATCATTAGTATATTTTCTACTCCATTAAAGGATAATATCATGTCACAGGAAGTTTCATCAATAAATTTTAATGTTATTTTTTAGTTAATTTCTCCCTATTTCATTGAGTAAGGAATGAAAATCAAGGGGCAGGAATTTTCTATAGTATTTTAGGAATGATTGACAGAAAAGGTCCAACTTCTATACTAGTTTGCAGTTTTGTGACATCCACTTGTCCTTTTTGGGGTGTGTGTGTTGGGGGGGGAGGGTGGACAGATATGATATACATACAGGAGGAAAAATTATTACTTGTTGAGAGCCCATTATGACGGATCTCAGAACTAAATTGGTTACATACGTCTTACCTAATTCTCACAGTCATCCTTATGAAGCAGATGTTGTTATTCCTATATAACGGGGGAGGAAGCCAGGGCTAGGGACTTCACAGGTCATGTCTTGTTTTCCATGTCCTCCCAGCTGGAAGCCGGCCACTCAGGCCGGTTGGAGAAAACTGAGGACCTGTGGCTGAAGGTTCGGAAAGATCATGCCCCCCGCCTGGCCAGGCTTTCTCTGGAGAGCCGTTCTTTACAGGATGTCTTGCTACATGGTGAGTCCTTGTTTTTTTTTTTTTTTCACAAGTAAATTGGAGGAAGGTTCTCCTGTTCAGCCTGGGAGAATCCCAGTGTCCAAAGCTGCTTCCTTGGGAATCTGTGTAGCACTCCCTGATGTGTTTTTGAATTCCTGACGTGTGTTTGGGTCTGCTACTTCAAATAGTTCAAATAATATGACCAAAGTTTATTTAAATCAAACCAGTTAGGTTACTTTATGCTGGTTTAGAATGGCAGCTCCCCACCCGCTGTGTAATTATGCTTCTGTCCCTAGGCAGGTCCACAGCTAAGAATCCTATGGAGGTTGCCCAGCAAGTTCCCATCCCTCCTGCCTTATCTCTGTCTCTGTACTTTGTAGGTAAACCTAAACTGGGACAGGAACTGGGCCGGGGCCAGTACGGTGTGGTGTACCTGTGTGACAGCTGGGGGGGACACTTCCCTTGTGCCCTCAAGTCGGTAGTTCCTCCAGATGAGAAGCACTGGAATGACCTGGCCTTGGAGTTTCACTACATGAGGTGGGTAGGGTCTCATTCACCTCTGTGGGAAAAGGTCCAGAGAAGAAGCCAGAAGCCTGGCATAAATTTTGTACCAAGAGCTACAGCTTGCCTTGTCCTTCCACACCTAAGTCTCCGAATGTCGTAGACCCAGTATTTCTGTGTCTGGCCCAGAGCTGTTCTCTTCAAGGCCTTTATGGTCTTTCCCTGCCCTGTCTCAACATCCCAATTTCTCACTCATCCTTTCATTTGATTTTCTTCCTTAGTTCTAAATGCCTGTCAGTTTTTAGATTCCATAATTCTTGTTCTTATTTGAGAACCCATTCTCTTTGCCCTCTTTCTGCTCCGAGGGCCATTACCTGTGGGTCTGCACAAAGCATGGTCTCAAGGTTATTCCTTCCCACGTGGTGGCCTGCCGTGCATTGTAGCCCAGACCTCTCTCCTTCTCATTAGGTCTCTGCCGAAGCATGAGCGATTGGTGGACCTCCACGGTTCTGTCATCGACTACAACTACGGTGGGGGCTCCAGCATTGCCGTGCTGCTCATTATGGAGCGACTCCACCGGGACCTCTACACTGGGCTGAAGGTGAGGCCGGGCTGGGGGCTGGGAGAGAGTGAGATCCAGCTGGCAGCCAGATCAGCACCGTCCTTTCTGGCCTTTCATCCTTCCTTGTTCATTCAGAGGTTCTAGCTTTTAGAAGACATTATTGGAGTAATCAAACTTTATTACCCTCATTTCCAAAAATTTTAAAATTTTTTCAGAATTTATTTGTGATGCAGTTCATATCCAAGATACTGTAACTTACTATTTTAAAATACTTCCTGTGGTTGTAGGAGAAATCTAGACTACTCAGAAGTGCAAAAAAGCTTCCTGTAACTCTGCTGTTCTCTCTCTCTCTCTCTCTCTCGATATCAATGTGTAAAGCCAGTTTTTGTTGTTTGGTCAATACATATATTTATTACTACATGTGACCACTTTGCACAAAGCCCTTAAGGACCATAGAAGGATATCAAAAAGTATAATTGCCAGGAGCTTTTAAGAGAATTGTAGTCAGAAATATTCCATGAAGATGGGGTGTTTGAGTTAGATAAATACACATTGATGGCTAAAATTTGGGCCATTGGAAAGAAGAGGCCATACCAGGGAGGAAATAGTGTAATGCCAAGAGCATTGGAAGGCCATTAAGGGCACCTGTCACCATTGGAGCAGCTGGTTCATTTTGGGAATGTTGGGGGTTGGGGGGCAGATAATATGCTGAGAAATGTTGGGAGCAAATTATAGAAGACTGAAAATGTTAAGAGTTTCCATAAAATTTGAATTCTGTTATAGACAATGAGAAGCTCTCAAAGGATTTTATTTGAGTGAAAGTGGAGTACCCTCAGTTGGATGCTGCATTTCCCTCATCTGAAATAGCCACCAAAAAGGAAGTAGAGGTTTCACTGGAGCTAAGTAGAATGGGGGAGGGGAACTACCGCCAGGGCCTCTGGTAGGTCCCTTCTCACAGATTGCTCTTGTGCCCGTTTGTTTGGAAGCCTGAGAAATATTTGCAGGAGCCATGAGAAATCAACACGATAAAGAAAATGACTCTCCAAGTGATTTTCCTTCTTCATTTCAGAGGGGTTGAGCCCAGCACTGTCTGAGGCTTCCCACAAGTGGGCTAGAGTGTGTTTGAGGCTTGGTAGAGTAAGGTGAGTGAGTATGGCGTGGCCTAGGTAGGTCTACAAACCAGTGGATGTAAATCTGCCTGAAGGGCCCCGAAATAATTCCTTTGAGCCCCAAGGGCAATTCCAGAGTTGGTTTAGGGGATAGAATGAGCTCCTGCCTTTAGTCAGTTGGTTGCACCTTCCCTAGTCACATGTGGGGATTCTCCAGCTGGCTTAAGAGCAGCTTCCAAGGGATTTTATGTGCCCTTCCTTGCTTTTTCTCTGTTTCCCTCTCCTAACGGCTTTCCTCTTCCCATTTTTCTACCCACTGTTCTATTCTTGTGTACCCTAGTGCAGTCCGTTTTTTAGACCCCACAGAAGTAGCTCTTGGTTGGTGTAAACAGGTTGGATTTGATGCGATGTCTTGTTAGTGACACATGAGCTCTTTTGTCTCCCCAAGGCTGGGCTGACCCTGGAGACACGCTTGCAGATAGCACTGGACGTGGTGGAAGGAATCCGCTTCCTGCACAGCCAGGGACTTGTCCACCGTGACATCAAACTGAAAAATGTGCTGGTATGTAAACTGTTTCTCTAAAAGAACATGCTGCCTCTGGGTTAAGTGATCTTTCTAGGGCACATTTAAATGCACTTTTGGTCACAGGAAAGGCTGAAGGAAAATAGTAGAGTTAACAGCAGAAGAGGTGGGTTGTATCTTGGACTTAAAGCTTAGGGAGGACTTGCGTCATAGACCTAGTTTCATGTTGCTTAAGGCTTTTCTCTCCCAACACTATTAAAACGTTTTTTTTAACTTACGGAAAAGTTAAAATAGTGGTACTGGACAATGAAGGCCCATGTACCGTTCACCCAGATTCATAGTCTCACCTTTTCCTTGTGTGGTCTCTGCCTCTCTCTACATACCCCCACACACAGACTTTGTCACCGAACTATGTAGAAGTAAATTGCAGGTAACACGTCATTCCTAAGTACGGGCCTACCTTGTTTCATTATGCTTTCCTTAACACGCTGTGCAAACACTGTGTTCTGTACACAGTGAAGTCTGTGGAAGCCCTGCCTTGAACGAGTCTGCTGGAGCCTTATTTCCAACAGCGTTTGCTCACTTCGTGTCTCTGTCACATTTTGGTCATTCTCGCTTTCAAACTTTTTCATTATTGTTGTATTGGTTACGGTGATCTATGAGCAGTAACCTTCGATGTTACTATTGAAATCGCCTTGGGGCACCACAAACCACGCCCATATAAGATGGCAAACTTAAGATAAATGTTGCATGTGCTCTGACTACTCCACTGATTCCCTGAGACACAACGATACTGAGATCAGGCCAGTTAATAACGTCCCAATGGCCTCAAAGTGTTCACGTGAAAGGAAGAGCCTCCCGTCTCTCACTTGAAATCAAAAGCTGGAACTAATTAAGCTCAGTGAGGAAGGCACCTCAGATGCTGCTTCTGCAGCTTCCTGACCTCTTGTTCCAGTTAGCCAAGTTGTGAATGAAAGGAAAGTTCTTGAAGGAAATTAAAGGTGTTATTCCAGTGAACACACAAATGATAAGAAAGCAAAACAGCCGTATTGCTGATGTGGAGGAAGAGTTAGTGGTCTGGGCGGAAGAGCCAACCAGCCCCAACATTCCCTGAAGTCAAAGCCTAATCCAGGGCACGGGCAGTGTTCCTGGTCACCCAGGCGCTGTGACGGAGATGTGCCTGCTAACACAGCATCCGTTCTCTAGCCCATGGAACAAGGAGTAGTTTTCAATTTCAAGTGTTACTATTTAAGAAATACCTTTTGTAAGGCTTTTGTTGCCAAAGATAGTGATTCTTCTGACAGATCTGGGCAAAATAAATTGAAAACCTTCTGGAAAGGATACACTATTATAAATGCCAGTTAGGACATTTGTGATTCATGGGAAGAGGTCAAATATCAACAGAGGTTTGAGGAAGATGCCAGCTCTCGTGGGTGACTTTGATGGATTCCGAGCTTCCGTGGAGGAATTAGAAGTGGAGCCCAAAGATGTGACTGAATTGCTACAGTCTCATGATAACGCTTCCGTGGATGAGGAGTTGCCCCTTACGGATGAGCAAAGAAATTGCATTGTTGAAATGACAGCAAAGGATTCAGAATATGATACAACTCAGATGTTAAAGCAGCAGCAGGGTTTGAGAACATTGACTTCAATTTTGAAACTAGTTCTGCGGGTAAAATGCTATCAAATAGCATCATATGCTACAGAGAAATCTAGTGAAAGGAAGAGGCAGTTGAAGCTCTGGCTGGGAAGCTTGGTTACACTGTCATCCCCATAAGCCAAGGTTGCAGGTTCAATCCCCAGTCAGGACACATACAAGATTCAACCAATGAATGCATAAATAAGTGGAACAACAAATTGATGTTTCTCTTTCTCTTTTTCTTCCTGCTCCTCTCTCTCTAAAATCATTTTTTTAAAAAAGAAGTGAATCGATGCTGTAGACTTCATTCCTGTCTTATTTAAAACATTGCCACAGTTACCCAGTCTTCAACCACCACCTCGGTCAGTCTTCGGTCGTCAGCATCGAGGCAAGACCCTCCAACAGCAAAAAGGTTACAGCTCACTGAGGGCTCACACAATGGCTAGCATTTTCTTTTGTTTCACATCTCTTTTCTGAGGTCAAAGGCTCCTGTGTATGTCATCATGGGTAGAGCTGCCACAGTCCCCCAAACATGGCCCTTCTCCTCAGAACTCCAGCCCTTTCAGGCAGATTCTAAGAGGGCAGGGACAGGCCAAGGAGAACACAGGGTTGGAACCAGGGCTTTTTCTACTGGGAAAGTAACCCATCCACCCTCCCAAAACTGCTTATGGGAGGTCTCCTTCACTGGAAACCAGCCCCACAGAAGAAACTTGGGGCATGGGATCTAAGCGCAGTGTACAAGAGGAGTGGTCCCCCAGATCTGGCCAGGTGGCACTAACCCTTGCCTCCTTGGCTGGCTCGCCCTCTCTGGAGTCAGGACAAGGGCAGAGCTTGACACCTAAGTTGCCAGCCAGGTGGCAATAGCAGCAGGAGGGGAATGTGGGGGCAGGGCTCACCCTCCTGATGAGTGAGGGGTACTCTGATGGGAGGAAACACCTTCCACATTTGTTTCCTCAGAGTAGGCAGGGCAGCTAGCAGTGGAGGAGCAGCAGACACACTCCCTGGACGCAGTCAAAGGGTGGCCTCAGATCGCAGTGTCAGGAGGTGGTGGTGTGCCTGGGGGGTGAACCACATCCTCATAGGCTGACGGATTGAAGGCAATGAGGGAGCAACTGTCAAACAGTGAACTGGTAGGAGCAGGGCCAGCCTCATGGCACGCCCCGTGGTAGGCCGACAAGTCGATCTCACACTGCTGCTGCAGCAGCTGCTGAAGAGGGTGAGGACAGTGCAGAGCAGCCCGAACTGCCAGAGCTCAGAGCAGTAGGTGTAGCAGCCAGTCTCCCTGGAGCAGGGACCACTCTGACAGAGGCGGGGCTGCTCGTTCCCCCTCGGCAAGCTGCTGTTGTGGCACCCAGAGTGCCCTCAAGGCTTCCTTGCTGCTGTCCCTGCTGCTGGCCCAAACTTTGCCTCCACCTACAGCCCCCTGAAGATTATAGCCTCCTCTGTACCGCCAGCCACCTGCCCCTGCCGCCTCTGCTGCCCCCACCACGGCCCCTGCCCAGCCCATCTTTGCTGCCACCATCATCATTCCATGGCTAGAGCTCCCATCCTAGTGGTTAGCATTTTTAGCAATTAAGCATTTTTTAACTAATGTACGCACCTTGTGTGTGTGCGTGTGTTTTTTTTTTTTTTAAGATATAATGCTATTGCACACTTAGTAGACCACAGTGTAGAATGAAATAACTTCGTGTGCACTGGGAAACCCAGAAATTCCCGTGAGCCACTGCTGGCTTTAGAGCGGTGTTCTGGAGCTGCGCGTGCAGCATCTCTGAGGCAGGCCTGGACTTCAGCTTGTGTCTACCAAAAAGAAAGGGACATCTTCTGTGTAATTAAAATGCCATTACCGTATCTAAGAAATTTAACACCGATACAGTTCTGTTGGTTAACGTACTATCTGTATTAACATTTTTTGATTGTCCCAAATATGTCCAGTTATCCCAAATGTCTGTTTCTGATTCCAGATCCAATCCAAGGGTCATATACTATGTTTTGTCATCGTGATTGTTTAGCCTCCTTTAGTCTAGAATAGTGTGCCGTTTTTGCTTTTGTGACATTGGCATTTTCAAGGATTCCAGGTCTTGTTAATGCTTAAGGTTTGATCAGAAATACTGGGTAAGGGATGAGATGGGTAAATGCACATTAAAAGGTCATGAACCCACCAGGCCTGTCATGTATATTACAAAGAATGTTTTGACATACTCCTCTTGAAAATAGATCGTGTTATTATTGAGTTATCTTTGGTATCACTTAAATGATATATAAAGACATAGCAATTTGGAGGAAAGGAATGATCTTCCTAAAATTAGTAGGCTGAAGCCTATGAGGCTTATCAATTACCAAGTGGCACACAGATTTATTCTCCTTGACCTTTAGGAACGAAAACTGCAGGGAATTTCAGAAACTTCCCTAGCCGACCAGAGGACCTCAGTGTCCTTACTTAGTAGCTTTCTGTCCTTGGGGTCTGGAGGCCAGAGGAGAATAATCAGGAACTGAAATACTTTCCTCAGTGTTACTCACTTACTCATTCTTCCAAGTTTCGTTAAGCTCCCAATAGTGCCAGGCGTTATGCTAAGTGCTGGGAACCCAAAGATGAAAAGGGCAGTCGTGCCATCGGGTTGCTTACGGAAATGAAGCTGGAGATGGGGAGGCTGGAGGCAGGGTTGATTCGGTACTGCTGTGGGGTAGACACCTACTTGTGAGCTCGGGGCTGCAACGGAGTTGAGTGCTGTGTGCAGAATCTGACACGGGGTGACTCTAACCCTGCTTTGTTGGCAGCTGGACAAACAGAACCGAGCCAAGATCACTGACTTAGGATTCTGCAAGCCAGAGGCCATGATGTCAGGCAGCATTGTGGGGACGCCAATCCATATGGCCCCCGAACTTTTCACAGGTGAGCTGGAGGGCAGGGAGTGGGTTTGGGCGGGGCTCCATACTGTAATGCTGAGTGCTACCCATTTAGCTGAGAGTGGTGTCCACAAGCAGTGCTGGCAGATGCAGCACAGGCAAGGGAGGAAACAGAGCAGGGAGAAGCTAAGACAAGTAGAGGGGGGAAGTAGAGGTAAAGGGGCCAGAAAGAAAAGTGCAAATGGGAGTCACCAATTATTCTTTTGGATATCTCTCTGGGCTTTAATTGTCATAGTCAGCCAATTATTTAATCATAAACTCCTATCCTAAATTAGGTGTTGTCCCATATCATTTAAGAACGTACAGATGACAGATATATTAATAGATATAAAACAGTTAGGAGGGCAGTACCAGACAACATGTGATAAAGTGCTAAATTAAGTGCTACAAGGGATGAATTAAGGTCGAAATGTTAGACAGTTTTGTGATAGAGGGAAGAGTTTAGGTAGAACTTGAGTACAGTCTAGAAAAATTGGTAGGTGGAAAGAGAATTCATTATTAAGAATATTATTTGAGCCCTGGCTGGTGTGGCTCAGTGGATTGAGTGCTGGCCTGCGAACTAAAGGGTCACTGGTTTGATTCCCAGTCAGGGCACATGCCTGAGTTGCAGGCCAGGTCCCCAGTAGGGGATGCATAAGAAGCAACCACACATTGATGTTTCTCTCCCTCTCTTTCTCACTCCTTTCCATCTCTCTAAAAATAAATAAGTAATCTTTTAAAAAAAGAATATTATTTGAGCTAGGTAGAGTATTTTTTTCAATATATTTTATTCCATTTAATCCTCACTAGAATTCTGTGGTGATACTGATTCATTTTTAAGTCTGTATCATAGATGAAGGTAAGTCAAGGCCTGATTGCTGAAGAAACTCACCCTAGAGCACTGAGCTGGAAGTCTTGGATCTAGGAATGGAATCGTGGTGTTTCAGTCTCTAGTGTCTAACCATGCCTTTTCATGAAAGAACAAAAATTCTGGAGGCTGGGGAATGGGAAATATGAGGGAAATGGCAGAATAGAAATAAGCATGATAGGAAAGAAATGCATTTGGGAAGTAATAGCAAGCCAGGGTGGAGATAAAGTGCAGTGAGCTTGAAATTCACAGAGGAGTGAAGGCCTAACGTGGAAGTGAGGTGTTACTGTGCTTCTGAGCAGGTGAGGGGCAGAACATGTTTGTGGAAGGTGAGCTGAGCAGCAGTAGGCAGAGGGAACGTGAGTGGCAAGAACCAAGGTGGGGAAAGGGTGGCTGCTTCATGACTGGGTTGGTGGGGGTGCTGAATAAACAAAACTGACAGATGTGAGATAATTCAGAAGAAGAATGGATAATGGTTTCTTTTTTTTTTTTAAGTGGGTATGAATGATGGACTCATGATGAGTAAACAGCGACCCCAAAGCTTTGCGCCCGAGTGGCTGTGCGGAGAGGGTGGAAGGTTGTTGGGGAGGGCGGACAGGCAGTCACAGGGTGCTCGGGGCAGTGGTGAGAGGTAATTAGCTGTGTCCTTGACCTTCTCATTAGCCTCGCGCACAAGTGCTCCCCGCCCTTCACTGAGGGGCCCGTGAGGTTGGGGGTCAGCTGGAGAGCTGTAGTCCCCCCCCCACGGGGACGCAGTGCAGTCGCTGTTTTTCTTCCACTCCCTCCACTCGTACTGGGTTTTTTTTGCCTGCTTCATGTTTAAATTGCTTTGTTTCTACTGCAGTTCATTCTAATGCCGTCAGAATAATCTTTCTAAAATATTTTTCTTCATGTCACCTCCTGCTCTAAAACATAAATAATTTCTATTGTCCACTCAATTCTGACTCTTCTGTCTGACTTGAAAAATCTTTATATTCTGGTTTCAACTTGCCCATCCCCCTGTACTTCCCACCTTTATTTTCTTAATAATGTAATGACCTTTCACAATTCATCTTTTTTGACTGTCCCTTTAAAATAAAAGACCTGATTCCTTCTCCTAAAAGAGTCTTGGCTCTTTTAATATCTAGCTTTGGCCTTGAATGCCATAGTTCTTTTCATTATAAAATGGGTGTTATGAACGTGTCCTGCCTCACAGCGTCGTCATGAGAGGTAATGGATGTTTAAAGCTTTAGAAAAGAATGTGTAAAGACTTCTGCGGACGCACGTTAGTGGTGATGCAGCTGATTTCTCTCCCGGCTCACTGCCTGTCACCCCTTCTTGTAGGGAAGTACGACAACTCCGTAGACGTCTACGCCTTCGGCATTCTTTTCTGGTATATCTGCTCAGGCTCTGTCAAGCTCCCCGAGGCGTTTGAGAGGTGTGCCAGCAAAGATCACCTCTGGAACAACGTGCGGAGAGGTGAGAGCCACGAACCTACCTTGTCCAAACTCCTGGGTTGAGAGCAGGCTGAGACCAGACATAGCAGCAGAGGCCTCCCCTCAAACCTTTGATTCTAGGCAACATTGTACTGAACTGTCTCATAAAGGCTTTTTTCTTTAAAATTGCCAATTCTTCAACTGTGTCACAGTTTATCATTACTGTTACTTTTTGGTTCTGATCTAGATTTTTGCAGTTGGAGCCAACTTACTGTATCCTTCAGTATCCTAAGCCCCAGCTGGGTCACTAGCCGGAGAGCTCATCTTGCCTGTCGGCTGTCCTGGTGTCCCTCTCACTGACTCTCGGTCTTATTTCCCCGTTCCTTTCTCTAGGGGCCCGCCCAGAACGTCTTCCTGTGTTTGATGAGGAGTGCTGGCAGCTGATGGAAGCCTGTTGGGATGGCGACCCCTCTCAGAGACCTCTCTTGGGCATTGTCCAGCCCATGCTTCAGGGCATTATGGACAGGCTATGCAAGTCAAATTCCGAGCAGCCAAACAGAGGACTAGATGATTCTACTTGAAAGCAAAGACCTTTCTCTTTCACTCTCTATTTCTTTCCTTCTCCTCACCTTTTGGCCATGGGAAGAATTTGACTGTAGTTCATTACAGAGAGCTCCCAGGGGAATTGATGCTCGCCGGGCAGTTTGAGGCCTCCCCAGGCAGAGGTAGCTCCTGGTAGTGCTGTTGGGTGGCTGAGCATACTCAGCAGTTCACTGTGCCCCAGGCTGTTTCTTCAGCAGAAGATTGTCTCAGACATGGGTAAAAGGCTGAAGGAGGCCACATTCTGAAAAGGAGGTAAATGTTACCATTGTCTGTTCACTGTATGTTTCTAAGACAAGGGGGACACTGCAGTGGCAATAGTATTAAAAACTGTAATTTTCATAATTTCAACTCTAGCTAAGAATAGTTCGTATCTATCCAGTTGTCAGAACCCTTAGAACATTTAAGCTTAGTTCTGGAATTGTGAAAATGTAGGAGCAAAAAAATACCTTGTAGATAACTCTTACCTGCTATCTGCACCCAGAGATCTCAGGTTGCAACAGCCAGAGGCCCCAGTGATAAAGCTAGGAACACAGCTACCTGTTCCTTACAGTGCCAGTGTGTTTACATTTACGGGAGCGCATAGCTCTGGCTTCTGGGGGAGGGGTTCACAGTCCATCACCAAGAGGCCACAAAAAGAAAAAAAAGTGTGTGTGTGTGTGTGTGTGTGTGTGTGTGCGCGCGCGCTGTTGGATTTTGAGTTACTGCTACTCCTAGAAAAGAATTGCTTCTACCCCTGCATCTTCTCTTTCTTTTTTCTTTGGCCTCACAGTGGGGAAGCTCCAGTAAACATGGCCCTTAGGGGTGAGTGAGTACACCTGACCCAGTGCGAGGTCTCTGGTGAGACCGAGACGTGGGCCGTGATCTGGGGCCACGGGCCTCCACAAACCTGCTAGGAGGGTGCCAGTTTGTTTTCTAAAACTTTAAAAAAAATCACTTTTTTTTAGTGTTTGAATCTAACACACTGATGTTTTTAAGCTTGATCAGTGAGCTTTTTAACCGAGGTTACTTCTGCCTCTTGTCCCTTCTTTTTACCTTATTTTAAATGCAATGTACAAGAAAACCAGATGAAAGAGAAGAGCACTCTCCGTAGCTCCGTGTGTGCCCCGTCCCTGTGTGTTAGGGTCTGGGAGGGTCCTCTCCCTGCACTGGGAAGGCGGGTGGTGGTCTTCTGGAGATTTGTCTTGAAGAGTACATAGGAAGAGAAATTCTCATGCCAGTCAAAGGAAGGGGAGCAATTTAACACTGGTGCATCTTAGACCTTAACTTTAAGCCTCCCTCAACCAAACGGTCCATTAGATTTAGAAAAACACGTAGGTGAAGGATGGACAGTGGAGGTGTGTGGCCTCCTCCATCTGCCCAGTGCCTGAGCACTGTGGCCTGTCCCCTGTGCCTGGTTCCAGACAGTGAAACAGGCCCCAGAGGAGACGTCTAATACAGTGGTCAGATTTGCTGCTGGAATTCTCCAGGGTTGTTAGTGATAGAATGACCATCTCTGAAACATTAGAGCAGGGTATGAATGGAGTCTACAAGAAATTTTCCATATACCTTTCAAAGTTCAGTTTTTAACCTGACTATCCTGGGCTCTGATCCTGATATTTGTGGGTGTGGTAGCCCCTGAGGACTTGCAGCCCTTCAGAAATCCCATACAGCGCTGAAAAACTTCCCTGCAGTGGTTAAGTTTACTGACCCAGTGCCCTCGGGTTCTGTGGGCTCCAGCCTTGTCTTGGGAACGTTCAGTGTGTCTCGTAGAATTTTTAACACTTGTTTAGCTTACTTCAGGTCACTCTGTTCTGTCAGCACGCACTGGTTGCCCTTCTGGGGACTCTCATGGGCCTTCCAGGAGGCCGTGTTTCAGGTTAAAAAAGAAGAGGCGAGTAGTCTCTACTTGATGAAAAATCGGTGTGAGTCTTGTTCCGTATGAAATTTCAAGAAATCCTTTACATAGTTCCTTTTCCCAGACTGCCTGTGTACCTCCGGCGGTGATCAGGAGCTGGCGCCCCCGTCACGGAGGCCACTTCGGACGTCTCACATCCCCATTCACGCACGGGGAGGGGGTTGGGCTTCTCTCCGCCCGGAGTCCCTTTCTGGTTTACCCTCTGTGGCTTAGTCTGCGCTCAGACACCGTTTTCTAGCAGATTCCCACATTTTTTGCCTGAGTGAGAAGGGAGGGGCTAATGATGAGTAGTTCTGCTACAGTGCATTAAAGAAAAAAGTCTGCGGGCCAGCCAAAGCCCACATACAGGCATTGGACACACTATTTAAGCACTCAGCGGGCTGAGTGCAGGACGCATACTGCATGTATATTTGCTTTTGTTTTACACATTGTCAGCAAATTTGGGGTTCTTTGTTCCTTTGGCACCCATTATTATTAAAGTGATGGGGTGCCATGCAATGTACTGTACTGTATATTACTTGGGAAGATACTAGGTTATTAAAGAAGTTTGGTGGCACTTGGACTATCAAGGGCTCAGCAAGACCAAAGTCTGAAGATGTTACCACCTTGCTTTGGTTGTGTGCGCTCCCAGAGTTGAGGTGAGATCACGGCTGAGGGAGGAAGGACGGGATGAGAGAATTGCCCTGGGCTCTACCCTTCCAGTCAGTTAAATAAGGGCAGTTTACCCCAGCCCAAAAATGATCGCCTGGCCGTTTGTAGTGCACTTGAAGTCTGGTCACTTAACGTTGCTTCAGAACTGAGTAGGGGACCTTCCCGCAGTGCAGTTGGAAGGCGGTGGAGTCTGGAGCCAGGAGCGGCTGACCCTGTGCCCAGGGAGCAGCAGCAAGGTCAGTCATGGGTGGGGGGTGCCCGTTTGGGTGAGGTTTCCACAGGCGTGCCTAGTTCCCTTGACCCTCTTGCAGAGAGAGACTCATTGACTGAGCAAGCCTTTCACTTCTCTGGAAAGGAAGACTGTGCTGGTTCTTCCCAGACCAAAGAGAGTCACTTGTGACTCCATCCATTTCAGGGGGACAGAGCCGAGGCAGCAGTTTCTCCTAATTTTTAACACTAAAAGTCAAGGAACCAGTGAAGGAAAGGATACATTGCTACCACAGATAGAAATAGGGGAAGAGGAGAACTCTCAACTAGTACCTGTCAGCTCTCCAATACATTTTTATTTTTATTTTTATTTTTTTTTGCATCATTGCTCGAGCTGCCAGAGGTATTGGAAAAGTTTTTTTGTTGTTGTTATGGGAGACGCTGTTTGGGCTGCAACGTGATAACTGCACTGAATGACACTTTATTTTTGTTTTTATTCAGCACTGACAAGCCCAGGGGGGTTGGTGGTTACAGTAGCACTTGGGGAAATAGAGACTCCCTCTGGACGTGCTTGGTGTTCCGTCCTCCCAATCAGGGAACCTCCGAACTCCACGTGCACCAGAGCTGGCTCAACAGCCCTCTAGAAGTCCACTGCCAAAAGAAGAGTTGTTTTCTTTGAGATTTCAAAGCTTGATTTTGGGATTTGCTGGATCAAATAACCCATTTTCTCTTTAAAGGAAAAAAAAAAGAGGG
The DNA here is from genome assembly GCA_004024845.1 of Tonatia bakeri. Taxonomy (NCBI): domain Eukaryota; kingdom Metazoa; phylum Chordata; class Mammalia; order Chiroptera; family Phyllostomidae; genus Tonatia; species Tonatia bakeri. The sequence continues at coordinate 5,474 of PVIA01014915.1, read as the reverse complement.
TTTATCCTTCTAAATGTGGAGCTGGGGGGTTAGGGCTAGTGTGGAGGTTAATAGGTAAGGAGGGGGTGACCTTGAGAATCTTGTTTGTAAACTCCCATAGGGGTTTCAGGTACAGCACTACTGTTCTTAACATGGGTTTCATTTTTAACTTCACCTGCTCTGTTAACACCCAGTCCAACTGAGACGATCGCAGACACCGTGGACACCTGGCATGGGGTGGGCCTTCTTCCCCAGAGGGCTGAAAGGAAAACTGGTCTGGACAGCTTGTCGTCTTTGGTCTTGATGTAACACTTTGTTTGTTTTAAAGCACTAATGTTTATTACAGTGTTGAATAAAAATGTTATATACTAAGGGTGTAGAATAAAAGTGCAATAACAAGAGAAATTACTTGGGCAAAAACTTTAGTCCTTACGCTCTCTTCCTTCTTGTGCTACCTGTATCTTTCCATGTTGTTATATTTCCACATTGTTACAGCAGGACCCTGTTAATTGTGTGTATTTTTCAGAGACGCAATTAAGGGACAAGTCTTCACCTAGTGTAATTTTGAAGGGTCGGGTCTGGTTTTATAGAGTATTCTGTATAGTTGTTGGCATGCACAAATACCGGATGTGCTGTATAATAAAGATCACATTAACATTTTAGATTTACGTGTTTGGCTTTTGTTTCCCCTGTGTTAACAGGACACTCCTGATTCTATTCCATTTCCACTGGGACCTCTGCAGTCTTTCAGTTTGCCTTAGAGATTGATGGAGTATGCCACTCCCCCATAGATCGCTCTTGGTTTCCAGGTGATGTGAACGCTATCAGAAAGTAGGGCAAGGGAATGGAAGGTGGGTCAGTGAAGAGGGAAGCAAGGTGTGGTGACAGCAATTTGTTTTTCAGAGCCTTGTGGGGATTTATACCCTTTTCTCCAGCTTCTTTTCAACACAGGCATGCAGCATTCTGAGCATGTGCATGAGCCTGGCTATGCTTTATTACACTGAGAGCATCCTGGGCTGGAATCCATGTACTGGCCTGTCTGTGTTTGGAATATTTGGATTTTCTATTTAGGCTCACCCTCCCTTCAGATGTGCTTGTTGGACAGTGCCCAGCAGGCACCAAGAGAAGCCAGCAGAGTGACACTATCTGTAGTGACTGGGGAATGTGAGCAGCTAGCATGCCACCTTTTCCCTAGGGTGTATGTTTTGGGTTACCATATCATGCTTGCAAGACTGTGTCACTTTTTGCTATAACTGCTTGTGATTTGGCTGCAACACAGGTTTAGCCAGGAGATGGCAGCATACCTTAAACAGTTGATAATGTTTTTTTAATTCAGTCTTAAAGGAAAAACTGAAGTATCTCAGTGGTTCTCTGCCTGCCCCTACACAAAAGTCATTTCATGCAGATGAGCCTCTTACTCTTGTGAAACTTGCCACCAACCCCAGCCACCTTGCATGGCCAAATATCTCCCGTCTTCCATGCACGTATCATGTATTCTGGTATGAATTTCAGTGCAGGTTTTCTTTTTCTCTAACCATTCTTACTTTGGAGAAAATAGCTTATAGCATATACATTTTTAGATTGGGCATGCTTTTCCAAGAACACCTCCCTCAGCAGGCTTGTCCCTTTGAGTAGGGCAACTGGGGTGGCCTTCCTGGGCCTGTGATTGGGTGGCGTTCAGAGGGAAGAGGCCACCAAGTTTCTGAACATTGTTAAGTTTAACTTAGATATTTTTACCTTCAGTAGGATCCCAAGCTGTCCACAGTGTTCGTTGAGTGGCCTTTGAAGTGCAGTTACGGGTGGCCATGAACTGGTGTAGGTCTCTTAAGGCCCTCTTAGGGATGACCTGTTCCTTAGTATATTCTAAATGTGGAATTTCAAATTAATGGAAAAACAGACTACTTTATAAAGTTGGCTATTCATCTGAGGAAAAAAATAGCCTCGAGTCATGAAAAATAATTTTAAAAAGTATACTAAAGATCTAAATGTGAAAAAGAATTATAAAGGAACTAGATAATGGCATATACATTGAGTATTTGTTATATGGTAGGCGTTATATTCTAAATGCTTTACATATATTAACTTAACCTTCACCAGAATCCCATTTTACTGATGAGAAAGTTAGGTACCAAGGTCATGTAACCAATAAATGCCAGAGCTGGGATTTGAACCTAAGAAGTCTAGCTCCAGAACCTCTCCTTCAACAACTAACCACTGTGCTGTGCTATTCCACCTCCAGGGAAAAATGCATGTAAGTATGTTCATTTGTAGTTTGGGGGAAGGAAGAACTTTTTTGGGTGTGATCAGGAACTCAGAAGCCATAAAGAAAAAAGTGATGGAAATTATAAAGAACAAATATACATCCAAAGACACACCAAAAGCAAAATTAAGAAAGATCACTATTTGGAGGGAACAATTACAATATATAACTGATAAAAGATTCATATTCCTAATATATGAAGAAACCAATAAAATTTTTTTAAATAAATTGGCTAATACATATTTTAAAAATATATTTATCCTTACTAGTAATCAGGGGAAATGCATATGAAAGACAAAAAGATGCTTGCATGTATCAAATTCCTGAAAATAAATATTAAAAACCTATTGATAAGTATGGGTGATGAGCACTTCCTCCAGACGTTTTTGGGGAGCGGGTATAGCCAGAAAAAGGCAATCTGGCAGTACCTGATAGAAACATCTTAGATGTATATGTCCTGCCCTGGCTGGTGTGCCTCGGTAGATTGAGTTCGGGCCTGCGAAACAAAGTGTTGCCAGTTGGACTCCCAGTCAGGGCACACGGTTTCGGGCCAGGCCCCCAGTAGGGGGCACGTGAGAGGCAACCGCACCTTGATGTTTCTCTCCCTCTCTTGCTCCTTCCCTTCCCCTCTCTCTAAAAGTAAAAATAAATAAAATCTTTTAAAAATGTGTATGTCCTTTGTTCCAGAAATGTTTCCTAGGCAATCCCCCACCTACATAAATATTGGCACAGGGTGCAAAGCTATATAAATATAAGGGTGTTTGTTGCATCATTACTTCTCTCATTTTCTCCTAAAAACTTGGATAAGTTTATTTTTTGAAACCCTGTCCTAAGGATTTACTAACCACTTCGTTTTACAGTAATAAAGAAAGCAGCTAGTTAGATTATTTGCAAAGTGAATATTTTTTATTGAATTTATTTGGTTGATACTGGTTAATACAATTATATAGGTTTCAGGTGTACAATTCGATAGTATGTCACCTGTATATTGTATTGTGTGTTCACCACCCCAGGTCCAGTCTCCTTCCATCACCATTTATCCCCCTTTACCCTCTCCTCCCTCCCCCCAGCCCCCTTGCATCGTTATTTGCAATACTGAAAAATTGGAAGCAGTGTTGATGTCTGACGGGAAGATTCCATTGTGGAGCTCGTACCATGGAGTACTGTGCATCTATTAGAAGGAAGGACAGGTCTCTATGTACTGAAAGGGAAAGATGTTTATACTATATCACTGGGTTGAAAAATAATTTATATAAGAGTATATTTGTTATCATCCCTTTTATGTAAAAATCCCTTCCATTTCCCATAATCCAATATTATCTAGAGATCTAGTCCATCTCTCTATATATAAAATGCTAGAAAATGTTTGTAAGGATATGTATCAAACTGGTACCAATGGTATTCATAAGGAGAGAACTTTCAACTTGTAGCGTACTGAATTTCTGTTAATTGTTGTCTGCTGTGAACATCTATTTTTCTCATCTGTTAAGGAAATGAGTGAAATGACAAATCTAGGAGAAAGGAAGTACGTTTTGAAAAGATGCTAGGGACCCCCGAGATCAACAGGAGACTGGAAGATCAGGCTCACAGAATCGGTGGGTAGGAACCAGAGGGGGTTTGCAGGCTCCTGAATAGGACTCGCCGTGGCCGTGAAGAACCATCTTCACTCAAGTCAGCAGCCAGCGAGAATTTTCTCGCCTGGCCCAGCTTAGGTCCCAGCCCCACTGTGTTGGTTCCGAACCAGAAGGCTCTGCCCAACCCCAGATAACACAGTGAAAGGTAGATTTTCCTGCTCACTGAAACTATGCAGTGGAGGAGGTGTTAATTCCTAAAATGTAACCAAAGAGCTGTTAGAAAATGGACCTAGATTCAGGACAGGCCCTAGGTGACAGGTGTCCACTGGAGTTCACTGCTTGGGCTGCTTGACTTTACACAGCCTCTGGCACTACTGGGGCGGCACAGTCGGCCGTGACGTAGATTTGTAGTCCAGAGCCATAACTGGGTCTCTTGGGGGACATGTCGAAATCTCTGGAGTTTTTGGGTTTTTTGTTTGTTTGTTTGTTTTTTCATCGAAAGAAGACCCCCTTGGCTTCTATGTCCTTTCTTCCTTTTTTCTCAGTGTGGCTTCCCAAAGAAATCAATATTAAAGATGCACGCCCCGACCAGTGTGGCTCAGTTGGTTGGGCATCATCCCGCAAAGCGAGATGTCACCAGTTCAATTCCAGGTCGGGGGCACATGCCTGGGCTACGGCTTAGGTTGGGGCGCATAAGGAAGGCAGTCAATTGATGTTTCTCACACTGATGTTTCTCTCCTCTTTCTCCCTCTCTCAAAATCAAAAATAAAGTAAATTTTTAAAAAAGATTCTGAACCATCTAAGAATATGCTAAACCAGAGCTTTTGTGTGCGATCCAGGAGTTGAAAAAGCAAAAGGCTGGGGAAGTGCCAGGTTCAACGTGAATGAAGCCACAGGCTCTGGAAGTAACGGGACCTGCTCTGGGTTCCAGCTGGGCCATGGGGACGATACAGGGTTTGTCTGAGACATCTCAGTGTGCAGGACTTGCTCACAGTTTATAAAGGTTATCATTGCCCTGGCCAGGTAGCTCAGTCAGTTGGAGCGTCATCCTGTACACCAAAAGGTTGCGAGTTCAATTCCAGGTCCAGGGCCATACCCAGGTTACAGGTTTGATTTCTGGTGGGGGCGCATATGGGAGGCAACCGCTCAATAATTCTCTCCCTTTCTCAAGTCAATTTTTAAAAATGTTATTGTTTACTGTCTGATATTTGAAAAAAAGCATATGTAGCATCCTTGTAATTATGAAACAATTTTAAAAATGTGAAGTCATCCTGTAATTTGTAGACCAGAACATTAACCGTAATTTTGAAGCCCCTGTGTGCTCTCCCCAGATGCCCTTCCTGGCCCAAGGTCACTATTGTGCTTATTCTTGTGCTTAAAAAAAAAAAAGTTTCCCAAATATACATGGACCCTAAACAATACATTTTGGTTTTACATATTCTTTTTTTTTTTATTTTAATGATTGTTCAAGTACAGTTTTCTCCCCTTTACTCCCAATCAAGCCCACCCATCCCCCTCCCATCTTCCCTCCCATTACCACCCTCCCCCTAGTTTTTATCCATGTGTCTTTTAACTTTGTTCCTGTAAACCCTTCCCCTTTTCCCCTGAAACTCCCTCTTCTCTCTCCTCTGGTCACTTTCTGCCTGTCCTCTATTTCAGTG
>PVIA01014914.1:0-24849 GCA_004024845.1 Tonatia bakeri | reverse complement strand
GACCTTGAAAGGGCACTTCTGACGGAGTGCGGGGACCAAAGCCTGATCAGAATGGGTTTCAGAAAGGAAGCCACGTAATGGGAAGTGAGACACTGGAGACAGCAAATACAGACCAGGCGGAGTTTTCTGCAGGGGGGCAAATAAAGGCAGCTAATGGGGAACGTGTAATCAGGCTTTCGAACGCGGACGGAATGACCCCAAAGAAAATGGGGTCCCTCGGAGGACTTCCACTTCCGTTCATGGCAGACTAGGTAATGCGAACCAGGTCACCAGCTGGAGATGACCAGGAATACTGGACAAAACACAGAGAGCATCTATCTGTGCGTGGCGCTGGGTACCCACCAGACAGCCACGAACGGCCAGGCTGGAAGGGATCACGGACACGCAGGGAGTGAGCCTGATGTTCAGGCTGCTGTTCCCCGAGAGGTCGGAGGGACACGCGGTGGCAGGAACAACCTCGCAGGCTCAGGGGACAGGGGCTGGAGGCCAGGGGTCTGCAAGCAGAGAGCCCTGATGACCACCCCTCCTGTGGGCAGGGGTCCTGAATGTCTTCACGCTAGGAATTAAGGGTGGGCCACAAGTAAACAGACCCTCGTGAGGGCTGTAGCTCAGCCTCCAATAATTTCACTTCCAGAAACCAGACTGACGTTATACCAAGCACGTCTGCTCCCCGGTACCTGGGAGAAGCGAACTCAATGGAAGCACAGAACTGGGCTTCAGATACTCTGCAAGCACTGTCGCAAACCCGAGGTGTGGCACGTCATCGAAACGCGCCGGCCCACGAGGAGCCGCACCAGGACAAATGAGAACCATCAGAAACGGGCCTGTAAGGGGCGACCACAGGTATTCGAGTTATCTGACGCGGACTTTGAAATAACTGCAGTGATATTCAAGAGGATAAAACAGAAGGTTTGTACTTTTGACAAAGAACTTTAAACTATAAAAAAAGCAAGTGGAAATTACAGAATTAAAAAATACGACTGTCAAAATGAAGACAATGGCTAGCTATAATAGCAAAGCAGGCGACGCTGACGAGCGAACAGGAAACAGGTGAGAAAGGAGTGACCAAAATGAAGCAAAGAGGCGAGGGCTGGGGACGCAGGGAAGCGGACAGAGGGCGCAGACACACAATGAAAAGATCTAACTCGCATGTAGGTGCGGACACAAAACAGAACAGAAAAAGGACCGGACAGAATCCATATGTGAAGAGTTAGTAACTGTGAACTTTGCAAAACTGATGAAAAACATTGATTTTAAACACCTTCTGAGCCCTCCTTCACCAAAAAGAAGAGAAGAAGGGGAGGGAGGAGGAGGAGGAAAGAAAGCCACACTTAACGACCTCGCAGAGGTTCTAGGACACGGCCCAGAACTCTCTGACACCCTCCCACTGCGGGGGGGGGGGGATGTACAGCCCCCTTTACTCTTTACTCTGGCTCCGTGACTGCTTCACGACAGAACTGATGCCGTCCTAGTTTCTGGACCAAGGCCTCAAGGGACTGGAAGCTTCCCCCTCTCTTCCCTTGGGACCCAGCCATCACGCCACAGGGAAGCTGAAGCGCCCGGGCAAATGGCTGCTGGGCCTGGACCTCTGGCCTGGAGAGACGCCCAGCCCACAGCCAGCACCGACTCGCCGGGTGCGAGTCACTGGAGAACGGGCCGTGCGGTGAAGCCGCACCGCTGGCGCCTCGGGGAACAGTGCTGAGGTGTACCCACCGGGCTCCACTCGAACCACGGACCTGTGAGCTGCACGGCTGAGACCGCCCGCGGCCACCAATGTGCTGCACTGACAAACCCACAGCACTGACAGGGAGGGACATGCACTGGGAGACACATAAGAACAGCGGGAGCTGACACATGCGCCCTACTGCAGCTGCTGAAAACAAAATCCAAAGAGAAAATGTGAACGATGGCAGAGGGGAAAGGTCATCTTCCAAGGACAACCATGCACACCGGCAGCTGGCTCGTCAACGATGGAAGCCAGAGATGGGACTCTCGTCCTCAGAGAGCTAAATAAATGAATGAGTCAGTACCAAAGAGAGTTCTATACCCAGCAAAAAGAGTCCTACAAGTATGAAGTGGAAATGAAAACTTTTCACTGGTCAGGAAGAAAGAGACAGGGAGACAGGCTGTCACCAGCAGAGGAAACACACGGAAACCAGAAGTATTTTCACCGAGCAGGAGGAACCTGGTCCCAGACGGGTGGTCGGAAATAAACACGCAGGGAAGACACGAAGCGCCGTGAACACGGTGACCACGTGGACAAACCTAAACAAACACTGACAGCGTAATGTCTTCTTGGGCTGCCAAGGAAAGTCTTAACAAAAAGCAGCACAGGCGCAGAAGCCTGGAGCGGCGCAAACGCAGTTGGAGGGCTCTAAGGCCTGTTTGTGGTTCTGGGAGATCCGAGAGTACCACGGACCCTTCAGCAAGGCCAAGGACGTGTGCTTCAACCTCTAGAGCTCCGTCGGGAGCTGCGGAGGGTTGCAGACTGTGCCCTAGTTGCGAGCGGACCCGCCAGCCGACACGGTTTCATGGATGCTGGCAGGAGACACAAGATTCCTGGACCAAAGACAAAGGGCGACTTATGACTCACAGCAACAGCAGCGGCCAGTGTCGGCCGCGGTGCCAATTCCCTGGGATCCAGTTCCCACAGGGTGACATGAAGAGGGTCAGGTGACACCCGCTCATGTTGCGTTGGAAGAGAGAAACCCCGAGTGCAGGGAGCTTGAATCTTTTATAATCGTCAATAAGCAAATCTGTTTAAGTCCCGCTCTGGAGGAAGACACAGGGGAGTAAGCGGACCCACCGTCCACTCTGGAAACTCCACCTCTGTCTTCCAAAACTGTTCACGTGCAAGCATCCTTGTGCAGAGAGCTGGGGCAAACGTAGTGGGCGTCTGCCAGCAAGATGCACAGAACCCCAAAAGACCCACAGAGAACTGTCCCCCAGCGGGTTCCGCTAAAAGATGCCGATAGAGTGCACAATTTTCAAGCTAACACGAAGGGAAAAGGAAATAATAAGAAAACACTCAGTCATCAATTGCAAAAGTGTTATGGTAAGGGGTGGGGGTTAGACTCCTGAGACCACATTATGATTAAATGTGGTAACGGTAAAACTACAGTGACAGGAAGATCAGCGTTTGCCAGGGACCGTGGTCGCACAGGGGCCGCGTCATTGTGAAGGAGCGGGAAAGGCATTTGGGACAGAAACGTTCTGTGCCGTGGTTGCGGAGACGGTTACACGGGTGGCACTCATTGGATGGTGCACTTCAAACCAGCAAGCTGTGGGTTTCTGTAAACTGCATCTCAGTAAACTTAAACAAACAAAAAAAAACAAAAACACACAAAAAAGAAAGGAATAAAGAAAATAAAATAGGAGGAACAAAAAACCCCAGTAAGATGCTAGATTTAAACTCAAATATATCAGATTACATTAAGTGTAAATAGACCAAATGCCAAATAAGTACAACAGACAGAATTAATGGAAAAAACTACATATCTTTCCAAGATTAAAACCAAAAGGAAATGCATTATATAAATACTAACCGAAAGAAAGCCGGTGAAGCTGTGTGAGTCCTGGACAAAGAAACGCTCAAGGTAAAAAGCATTACTGGAAACAAAGAAACAGCTCACAATAGCAACTGTTTCAATTCACTAGGGAAATCTGACAATTATAAATTAACATGTACCTAATAATAAAACTCCAAAATACAGTTAAACTTGACAGAATTGAGAGAACTAGATAAATCCACAGTCACACTGAGATAGTTTCCTGTCCTCTACTACTTACCTAAAACAACAGACAAAAAAAGCCCTACTGGATGTGGAACAATTAGTAAACATGACCTACAGATGTATAAAAACCCCACCACTATTCTGGGACTTCCGGCCAAGATGGAGGCGTAGGTAGACACACTGCCTCCTCGCACGGCCAAAAGAAGGACAACAACAAATTTAAAAACTAAAAACAACCAGAGCTCCCAGAAAATCGAACTGTATGGAAGTCCGACAAGCAAGGAGTTAAAGAAACATTCATCCAGACCGGTAGGAGGGGCGGAGACGGGCAGCTGAGCAGAGAGGATGTGCGGCAAGGCGGCGGCTGGCGGACCGGGGCGGCGAAGCCATGGCTGGCGAGCGGGCAGTCCCATATTTGTGTTTGGGGAAACCGGCAGTAACAACTGGGGAGTGAGACAGACCACACAGCCAGGGTTCCAGTGCGGGGAAGTTAAGCCTCAAAGCCTGTGACTGAAAACACCTGTGGGGGTTGCGGTGGCGGGAGAGACTCCCAGCCTCACAGGAGAGCTCGTTGGAGAGACCCATGGGGTCCTAGACCGTACACAAAGCCACCCACCCAGGAATCAGCACCAGAAGGGCCCACTTTGCTTGTGGGTAGTGGGGGAAGTGATTGAAATCCAGCAGAGAGCTGAGCAAGTGGCACTGTTCCCTCTCGGACCCCTGGCCCATGTACAACATTAAAACACAGTGACGTGGTTGCCCTGCCCTAGCGAATACCTAAGGCTCCACCGCTCACTGTGTAATAAGTGCATGGAGACCAAAAAAACAAAAAACAAGAAACAATGGCCCAAATGAAAGAACAGAACAAAGCTCTAGAACAAAACACAACTAAGTGACGAAGAGATAGCCAACCTATCACATGCACAGTTCAAAACAGTGGTAATCAGGATGCTCACAGAAATGGTTGAGTATGGTCACAAAATAGAGGAAAAACTGAAAGCTATGAAAAGTGAAATGAAAGAAAATGTACAGGGAACCAACAGTGACAGGAAGGAAACCAGGACTCAAATCAACAATTTGGAGTAGAAGAAAGCAATAAATAGTCAACCAGAGCAGAATGAAGAAACAAGAATGCAGAAAAATGAGGAGAGGCTTAGGAACCTCTGGGACAACTTTAAACATTCCAACATCCGAGTCATAGGGGTGCCAGAAATAAAAGAGGAAGGGCAAGAAATTGAAAACTTGTTAGAAAAAATAATGAAGGAGAACTTCCCCAATCTGGCAAAGGAAATAGACTTCCAGGAAGTCCAGGAAGCTCGGAGAGTTCCAAAGAAGTTGGACCCAAGGAAGCACACACCAAGGCACATCATAATTACATTACCCAAGATTAAAGATAAGGAGAGAAACTTAAAAGCAGCAAAAAAGAAAAGAAAAGAAAAAAAGGAGACAGTACCTACAAAGGAGTGCCCATAAGACTGTCAGCTGATTTCTCAGAAGAGACCTTACAGGCAAGAAGGGGCTGGAAAGAAGTATTCAAATCATGAAAGGCAAGGACCTACATTCAAGATTGCTCTATCAAGCAAAGCTTTCATTCAGAATGGAAGGGCAGATAAAGTGCTTCTCAGATAAGGTCAAGTTAAAGGAGTTCATCATCACCAAGCCCTTATTATATGAAATATTAACTGGACTTAGCTAAGAAAAAGAAGATAAAAAATATGAATAGTAAAAACAACAAACTTACAACTATCAACAACCTAACCTAAAAACAAAAACAAAAACAAAAACAAATTAAGCAGACAAGTAGAACAGGAACAAAATCACAGAAATGGAGATCCATGGAAGGTTATCAGTGGGAAGGGGGAGGGGAGAAAATGGGGGGAAGGTACGGGGAATAGGAAGCATGAATGTTGGGTACAAAACAGACAGGGGGAGGGGGGGGTTAAGAATAGTGTGGGAAATGGAGAAGCCAAAGAACTTACATGTACAACCCATGGACAGGAACTAAAAGGGGGGGATGCAGGTGGGAGGAGGGGTGCAGGCAGAGGGGGATAAGAGGGGAAAAAATGGGACAACTGAAATAGCATAATCAATAATATGTATTTAAAAAAACACTGTTCCCACCAAGTACAGAAAACACATTCTTTTCAAGCACATCCACACAAAAATGATAAATACTGGGCCCGCGCTGGACCATAACACGAATCCGAACAGATCTCAAAGGCCCGGAAATACTTAGACTATGTTCTCCAACTGTGACGCAACTGAGGAATCAACAACAGAAAGATAACTGAAAGTTTCCTGTATGTTTGAGAATTAAGCAAGGAACATATAAACTACCTATGGTGCAAACAAGAAGCCAAGGTGAGATCTGGGAAACGCCCTGACTCAGTGACAATGTGAGTATTGCACACCGAACTTGTGGGACGGAGCTCGCTGCCCCGGCTGAGACGGGGGAACTCGTACGAGACTAGCTTCCCCGCTGAAAACAAATACAGAGGCAGAATTGCATTCAAGCAACTATTTGAAGGCACTGCAGAAAACCCAAGGCGGGCAGGCACGCAGGGCCAGGGCTTCAGAGGAAAGGGAAGCACACCGAGGTATGCCCACGTTCTCACGCGGGCACCGTGGAGTCTGGGGTGCAGGACGTAAATAGGCCACCAACACAACTGAAGCCTAGTGCCGCCGGCATCCTTACAAGACTGGGAGGAGAGAGGCTGGTGTTTAGAGTTTCCAAGATGGCCAGAACTTGAGAGGATCACAGCGCAGGGAGCCCCAAATTCTGCATGCAATTTTCTCTCATAAGCTAGGCAGAGCAAGATGCCAAGAAACCAAGCAGGCCCTGGCTGGTGTGGCTCAGTGGATTGAGTGCCGGCCTGCAAACCAAAGGGTCGCTGGTTCCATTCCCAGTCACGGCACATGCCTGGGGTGCAGGCCAGGTCCCTGGTTGGGGGCGTGCAAGAGGCAACCAATCGATGTATCTCTTACACATTGATGTTTCTCTCCCTCTTTCTCCCTCCCTTCCTCTCTCTCTAAAAATAAGTGGTATAGAAAGAAAAGGAAGGGAAGAGAGGGAAAGGAAAGGGGAAGGGAAGGGGAAAAGAAGGGGAAGGGAAGAGCAGGGAAGGGAATAGGAAACAGCAGGGAGAATACAGAGCTGGGCAGAAATCTGTCCGGTTTTTGGTAGTAGGGAAATAGAGATTGAAGGTCAGAGCCCATCAAGGTAGAAGGACCCTGGCAAAACCAAGGTCTTCAGCTGAAACCTAAAAACTGCTCCCCTTAGTAGTAAAGGTTATGACCGAGGAGTGAAGGGAAGCTCAAGACAGACCGACATCAACAAAGCCTGAAATACAGCTTTACCTGAATCTTTTGAAGGAAGATAATGCCATCCACAGTCTCTATTAATATTTTTTTGTTTTCTTTTTTTTTAGTTTATTTATTTTTAGAGAGAAGGGAAGGAAGGGAGAAGAGAAGGAGAAAAACATCAATGTGTGGCTGCTTCTCACGTGGCCCCCACTGGGGACCTGGCCCACAACCCATGCATGTGCCCTGACTGGGAATTGAACCAGCAACCCTTTGGTTCGCAGCCTGCACTCAATCCACTGAGCTACACCAGCCAGGTGGTTGTTTTCTTTTTTAAATTACATTTTATTATTACAGTTGTCCTAATTTCGCCCCCTTTACCCCTATCCACCAAGCAACCCCCACCCCTGCAGGCAATCCCCACATCATTGTTCATGTCCATGGGCCAAGGGTATTAAGTCCTTTGGTTACTCCATTTCCTACGCTGCACTTTGCATCTCCTGGCTACTCTGTAACTACCTGTTTGTACTTCTTAACCCCCTCCCCTCTTCACCCTTTCCCCCACACCCCTCCCATATGACAACCATCAGAACGTTCTCAGTATCCATGATTCTGTTTCTTTCTCTTTGTTTATAGTTTGTTTTTTAGATTCAATTGTTAATAGATATGTATTTGTTGCCATCTTATTGTTCATAGTTTTGATCTTCTTTTTCTTAAATAAGTCCCTTTAACATTTCATATGATAATGGTTTGGAGATTATGAACTCCTTTATTTTTTTCTTGCCTGGGGAGCTCTTTATCTGCCCTTTGATTCTAAATGATAGCTTTGCTTTTCATGACTTTGAACATTTCTTGCCAGTCCCCTCGAGCCTGCAAAGTTTCTTTTGAGAAACCAGCTGACAGTCTGATGGGAACTCCCCTGTAGGTAACTAACTGCTTTTCTCTTGCTGGTTTTAAGATTCTCTCTTTATCTTTAACCTGTGGCATTTTAGTTATGATGTGTCTCGGAGCGGGCCTCTGCACCCACCTTGTTTGGGACTCTCTGAGCTTCCTGGACTTGTGTGTCTACTTCCTTCACCAACTTAGGGAAGGTTTTTTTTTTTTTCATTATGTTTTCAAATAGAGTTCTAATTTCTTGCTCTTTCTCTTCTCCTTCTGGTACCCCTATGATGCGAACGTTGTAACACTTGAAGTTGTCCCAGAAGCTGTTTACCCTATCCTTGGGGTTTTTTGGATTCTTTTTTATTTTTGTTGTTCTGATGGTTGCTTTTTGCTTCCTTATGTCCCAAATCATTGATTTGATTCTCAGCTTCATCCACTCTACTTTTGTTTCCCTGTAAATTGTTCTTTATTCCAACTAGTGTGTCCTTCCTTTCTGACTGGATCTTATGCTGCTGAGGTCCTCACCAAGTTCCTTGGGCATCTTTATAGCCAGTGTTTTGAATTCTGAATCTAATAGATTGCTTATCTCCATTTCGTTTGGTTCTTTTTTCCTAGAGTTTTGATCTGTTCTTTATTTTAGGCCATGTTTCTTTGTCTCCTTTTTTCGGCAGCCTCCCTGTGTTAGGTAGAGCTGCCATGACTCCATGTCTTGGTAACATGGCCTAATGCAGTAGGTGTCCTGCTGGGTCCAGTGGCACAGCCTCCCCGATCACCCAAGCTGGCTACTCGAGGTGTGCCCCTTGTGTTGGTTGAGTATACCCTCCTCTTGTAGTTGAGCCTTAATTACTGTTGGCAGGTCAACAGGAGGGATTTACCCAGACCAGTCAGCTGCAAGGACTGGCTGTGACCACTGACAACCAACCTCGTTCCTCCATGGAGGCTGAGCTGTTCAGGGACAGGGTGGTGGTGCTCCAATGTGGTCTATAGCTGCCCACTGGGTGTGCAGGCTCTGGGGTTTCCTAGGTGTTGCAGGCCCAGGTCAGTCCCCACCTGTGTTCTGCCCAGGGCCACTCTGCATAAGCTATAAAGCAACCTGAGGTGGCTTCTACTTGTGCTGGCCTTGGAGATTCCCAGGCGAAGCCAATCTGTGAATCTAGGTTGGTTGCTGCTAGTGCCGGGCCTGGGGCCACTTAGTAAGAGGTACAGGGGGTTGGGGGCTTACTGAAGTTGGCTGTCACTTGTTTGATAGGATTTAGGAAGTTGTGAGACATAAGCCAAGACCAGCCATTCATATGGAAAAGTCACGGTTAACAGTTTGGGTGGGCTGTAAGTTGGGTGGGATGGAGTCTTGGGGATCTCCAGGATGGGGCAAATAGTGGTAGCCAGGCTGATGGAGTCTCAGAAATGGTACCTGCCTGCTGGCTCTGTGGCTCTGTGTGGGGGAGGGCTCAGAAAAGGGACAATGGCTTCTGCCCACCTTTCTGTCTGGGAGAAAGCTGACCCCCAGCTCCCACCTTGATGTCAGACACTTCAGTTCCTCCCTATATGCTACTGGTGCCTTTCAAGCCGCTACCCCAGTGCTGGTGTTCAGGAGGAGTGAGTCTAAGTAAGTCCATCTTTAAGTGGGTTATTTAAGGGGAACTGCTTGGGACTCCAGAAGTTTTTTCCATCGACTTATGCTTGCAACCAGAAGTTATGGGACTTATCTTCCTGGCACTGGAACCCTGGGCTGGGGAGGCTTGGCATGGGGCTGGAACTCCTTGTTCCCAAGATATCCTCCCAAATTTTTATCCACCATACGTGGGTGTGGGACCAGCCCATTCTGAGTCTCTACCCCTCCTACCAGCCTGAATGGATATGGTTTTAATTCTGTAGTTGTCAGACTTCCATTCAACTCAATTTCTGATGGTTCTGAGTAATGGTCGTTCTATATTTTAGTTGTAATTTTGATGTGGTTGTGCGAGGAGGTGAGCTGTGCTTAACTATGCTGCCACCCTGACCAGGAGCCACACACCTGTTCTCCAGTGTCCAATGACAGGTTGCAAACAATGAACATACTCAGTTGTGAAGACAGACAGTTTGGGTCTGCCCCGTATCTACCCTCTCCTTCCTTCTGGCCTCCTTCCTGCGTCGTCCTGGACGGTTTCCTTCCTGCCTAAAGAGCTCCCTTCAGCGATTCTCTTGGAACAAGCTGCAGACGATGAATCCTCTCAGTTTTTGTCTGGAAAATGACCGTCTTGACCTGCCCACTGTGACCTGCATATTCAGTGAGTCTCCGACTTACTAAAGACCCTGAGATCCTGTGCCAGCTCCAGCGGGTTCATGTCAGCCAGCAGCTGTGTGCGGTACCACCCGCATCACAGCTCCGTGGCCCCTGCCCTCTATGATTTTAAATATACAACATCCAGCATGCACACGATCATTACCAGCATGCCAAAACCCCGGACCAAATGACCCGAGATTCAAGAGGAAAAATCAGACAAGTGAAACCAGAAACCACAGGTGATCCACATACCAGAGTTATCAAATGGGAACTTTTAAAAATTTGATTGACGTGTACAAGAAAATAAAAGATAAAATATGTGTAAAAAAGAATGAACTGGGCATTTCAGAACTGAAAAATACAATCACTGAAATTAAGATTTTAACAGATCGGTCTCAGAGCAGACTGGACACAGCAGAAATGAATAGTAAGCAAGTTGGCATAATATTTCCCAACTGAGGGCAAAAGAGAAAAAAGATGGATAATGCATTTTAAAAGATTAAGACTCATCGGGGAAATGGTATAAAGGTTTAAGCTAGGTGTAACTGGAGTTCCAGGAGGGGAGAAAGAGCAGACAGAAGCAGTAAAAACACTGATGGACAATGTTCCAACACTGACAAAGGAGTGGAGACAGATTCACGAAGCCCCACGAACCCAGGGAGGACAAACACAAGGACAGCAACTACTGGGCACAACCAAGTGAGGCAGAAAATCCAATGAGCAATGAGGATACTGACTGTTGACTGCCGACAGACGCAGTGGAAGAGAGAAGACAATTAAACTACACCTTTAAAAAGATAACACGGGCCGTTCCCTTGCCCTTTGTGCACCGCGCCTTCGCGGGGAACCTGGCGCTAAACCGTTTGCAGGTGACCTGCTCTGGGTCGGGGTTTCACACGTAGCGGAGCAGCTCCCTCGCTGCCATCCACTGAGAGTCAGCCCTTGACATGAGGGTTTGTACACAAAAATAAATTTAAAAGTAGATATAACTGTCAGCCTGAAATTCTACTTAACAAAGTTATATCTCAAAAATAAAGGTACAATACGGTCATTTTCCAGACAAAAACTGAGAGGATTCATCGTCTGCAGCTTGTTCCAAGAGAATCGCTGAAGGGAGCTCTTTAGGCAGGAAGGAAACCGTCCAGGACGACGCAGGAAGGAGGCCAGAAGGAAGGAGAGGGTAGATACGGGGCAGACCCGAACTGTCTGTCTTCACAACAGTAATGCTCGGGGGGCAGACGGGCACAGATAGGAATAGTGAGTTGCATATTTAATTAGAATTAAAATCCATCACAATGACATCACAGAAGGCTGATGAGACGGACAAACGGAACCCAAGGGTTCGAAGGTTTCTGCACTGTCAGTGACGTGCCGACGTGACCGCAGTTAGTCCTGCCGCGGTCTGCGTGGTAACGGCTACAACACACGTAGAACCACTGATGGACGGGAAATGGCATTAGTACGGGTACAGCGTCACACAGTGCTTAAACAAAGCCAAAAGGCAGTTCTTTGAAAAGACTTTGAAAAAAGCAATAAACCCCTAACAAATCTGAATAAGAAACAGAGAAAACACAAAGCACCCGCTCTTTAGCTCCTTCAGATATTAAAAGGAAAAAAAAATAAGACAGGATGTGAGGAACAACTTTATGCCAACAAAGTAGAGAACTTCAAGTGGACCAAGTCCTTGCAAGCAGAGCACACCACAACCAGCACAGGGGAAGGGGGCGGTGTCCTCGGGGAGGGCCAGGCGTGGGAGGAGGTGAAAGAAGACGCAGAGAAAAGGCTTAAGGCCTGCAGGGCGCGGGGTCTGTGCGCTTCCTCTCTCTTCCCGGACTGAGCGCCCCCCACTGTCCACACCCAGTAGAGGCGCCCAGTACCTGGCACCCTTCTGGGAAGCGTCTGCCTTGGTGGATAGGCCTCAGGGGGTCTGCAAATTCTGTGAAACTGCGTGCAAATACATGGATGTGCATTTGGGGGAAGAGGGGTGTCCCCTGGAATTCTCTAGAGGGTCCTGGAACAGACAGACAATGGCCAAGGAGCAAGAGGCCAGAGGGGTTGCTAACTCTCTAGTCGCCAGGCTGAGCCCAAGGGTGCCCAAGCGCTCCTCCTCCGCGCCTCCCTCCCTGCTCCTGCCCTGTAGCGTCCCACCTAGCTGGCCTTTTCCTGGTGCAACCGTCTGCACCCTTCAAGGCCCGTCTCTAGCCCAGCTCTCCCAGACAGGCCTTTCCCCACGCCCCCTGGCAAGCCCACTGTGACCTGCAGTGGTCACGGACTCATGCATCCAGTCTCCGAGTATTTGCCGTGCACCTGCCGGGGGCCGGCACTACACTGGGCACCAGGAGAGACGACTCAGACTCGGGTCCTGTCCCTAGGGGGCTGCGGTCTATTGAGGGCGGCAGGCGTGCACACAAGCCTGTGCCAGTCCGAGGTGAGAGTGCGACAGTCCCACCGAAGAAGGGACAGTGCTGAGGGGCGAGCACAGGCTCACGGAGCAGGGACCACGAGTCAGGCAAAGGAGTGCGGGGGGAAGAGCATCCTTAGCAGGGGGGAAGCAAAGGCAGAGAAAGGAATGGCAAGGAGTGAGCTCCACTCAGGGAACATTACGGGTTTCACACGAGCCCGTGAGAACCTTCATCCTACTGAATGCCGGGCACACATCCACCTTTGCTGGCTACCGCCTGGCTCGCGGAGGGCCGAGACCTGCCCTATTCCTCTCTGCTCCGGGAAGATGCGCTGTGGGCTGCATAAATGGGTGAGCAGGCAGACCATGGGGTATGCGGCCAGGGCATGGGCCACTCAGCTGACCTGAGGTCTCCCGACAAGCAGTTTCATCCGTGTCCCAGCGCAGACGTGCGGAGGGCCTGGAAAGTCAGCCCCTTTTGAGAAGAAAGATCACGTGTCCCACGTGCCTTGAAGTGCGGCCCTACTTCTGCTGAGATGCCCGTGAGGCCTGCAGGTTGTGTCAAACAGCATTGCCGCGGCAACCATCTGGGGTCCGTGACAAACTGGTAGCAGGGACACAAACATGGACGTCATCACTGCGTGCTCAGTGATGCCACTGGATGGAAGCTAGTGCCCCGGGGCTCACGGCGAAGACCCGAGGCCCTGGACCACAGGTCAGGCCAGGGGTCCACGATGGGCCCTGGTGAGCCCAGCCCCATCCAGTTCCCCACTCTGCCAGGCGGCTCTGTGGGGAGGAGGGAGGTGGGCTCTGGAGCCAGAATGCCTGGGCCTGAATCCCATTCTGCTACTGACCAGCTCTGTGTCCTCAGGAAGCTGGTCCATTTCTTTGAACTGTGTTTCCTCCTCTGTAAGCCTGATCGGTAACACACGCCCCTGCCGCCCCCCCCCCCCCCGGGGACTACTGTGGGGCTGAAGGGAGTTCACTCTCACGTGGGATGCATGCGCCAATAGACGCAGACCCTATTACTGCTGCTGTGGCCGCCTGCAGCAGCCAGGGTGCGATCTCTCCACCCAGCGGGCGTGGGGCTGCGAGGCCCAGAGACCTGCAGCCGTGGAGCCTGGGCGTCCTGAAGGCCCTGGTTCTCTTCCTCCCCCTGAAGCTACGAGTGCCGCCTGCAGCAGCCGCAGCGAGGGAACACCTCCACCCGGAGCCAGGCTGGGAGCGGGCCTGGAGGTCTGCCTCTGACACCAGACTTAAGTGCTTAGGGACAGTTCAAAGCCCTCCAGGCAAGTAAAGGAAGAAGAGACATTTAAAGGACGGAGTCAGCCCCTAAGGAGGACATCTGTATACTGATCCTTCCCCCTGCAGACTGTGGGGAGACCCCCGGGCTCCTAGCACAGTGCCCTGAGCCCACCCACCGCAGCCCTCACTCCCAGGCACACCATGGCCTGGGCACTGCCATTTCGGCAACTCCTCATGACCACCTCCCCTCCAGCACCCCACTTTCCAGGCCTCCAGTCACGCTTCGCAGCTCGCCGCCCCCCCACCCCCTGCCGAGGACCTGTATCCCACAGGCTCCCCTGGCACACAGGGGCCCTCGGGAAATACCGAGGCTGAATGAGTGTATCGCACTCGCCTCACAAAGCTGACACGTGCCAGGCACCAGCCTGCTGGGTGCTGGGGAGTCACACCAGAATGAACAAGACAGAGCCAGCCCCTACCCTCACCAGGAAGGCAGTCTACTGAGTGCAGGGAAGGGGTGCGCTGGGGACACACAGCAGTAGCACCTGCTCCAGCCTGGAGGCCAGGGAAGGGCAGGCAGAAGTGAGGCCAGCAAAGAAGGGCAAGTGTCCCAGGCGGAGGGAAGAGTCTGGGCAAAGGTCAGGAGCACGGGGCGGCCAGAGATGAGACCAGAGGGAGCACGAGGATGCTCATTGGCGGGCATGTCCAGGGAAGAGAGGCCTGGAAGAGTTCACCAGGGGAGTGAGCAATCAGATTTGCCCTCGAAGGCCGTTCTGACTACAGCCTGCAGAGGGTTGGGGGAGAGCAAGACCGCAGGTAGGGCAACAGCTGGGAGGCGGGGAGCGGCAGGAGTCCACGTGCAGGACAACCTCGGCCTGCAGAGCCGGCAGCACAGCGGAGAGGCAGGGGGCCCTGACTTTGGGCTGGAATGTGGCTGGAATGCAGCCTCCCTTGCAGTTAGCTGTGGCCGTGTGTGCGTGCGTGCGTGCTTGTGTGCGTGCGTGCAAGTTAAGTCCTGGCCAAAGGCATTTCCGTGGAAGGCCTGGGTGTAAATCACCAAAAAGTGTCCCTAAAAAAGAGAGTGTCCTTCTGCCTTTCTGTTGGCTGTGATGTGTCTGTGATGTGTCTGTGATGTGGCTGTGATGGCTGGATCCAGGGTGGCCACCTGGGGCCACATGGTGCTCCAGGGACTGCAGGCCACACAACGGTGGGGCAACAGGACAGGAGCCTGGGCCCCAGGGGACTCTGGGGAACAGAGCTGCCACGCCAGCCCTCTCTGCCATGGCAGTCACCTGGGAGGAAGCTAAAATCTCATCCTGTTTACCGACTGTCCTGCGGGGCTTCCTATCACCGAGGCCGAGCCAAGCGTGCTAAGAGAGGAGGCAGACTCAGGACACCCTCGAGGAGAGCCCACGGAACCGGGCAGGGCCCAGACCCGGGGCTGCGGGAGGAATCTGGACCGCCCCGGGCGTCTGGGTGGCACGACCTCGCACACGGGTGCCGATGCCCTGTGCTGACACGAGCGGGTCAGAGAGGAGAGCAGAGAGCCGCCAGAGCCCACTGAGGAATGTCAGGAATTCCAAGAGGACGCTGGAAGCCCCACCCAGCAAGGCTTCCGATCCGTCTGAAAACAGGGGCGCACGGCTGCACAGAAAGGGACAGGCATCAGGAACCAGATGACGCCAAGACTCTGCCTCCTCGCTGCTTCCTGTGCAAGCCTGCGTGAATCACGTCCCACCCCTGAGCCTCCGCTTTCTCACCCATACAAGGAGACACGGCCTTCCCTGCTTCCCTCGGCGGGTCGCGGGAGGGGTGCTGACGCCCCGCCTGTGGCGGTGCCCTCAAGGGCAGGTGCCGCCCACCCGAGGGCGGCAGCACTGCAGGTGCAGTCGGTGGTGAACTGTGGGCGAAGGGCTCGGCCCCCGAGATGAAAGTCTGCCCGCAGCGGGGCTCAAGCTTCTGAGACAAATCTGGAATCCCGTCGAGGGGTCTTCACAACTCACAGGACTTGGTGATGATTTGCATGTGGAGGGTGTGAAGGCCCCAGGACAGGGTACCTCCAGAGTAGGGATGAGCGGCCCTCTGAGGCATGGCCCCCCTGCCCTGGTCAGCTGTGCACCCGGAGAGCCGCCCCAGCTGCAGCCAGAGTCTGGACTAGCCCTGCTGTGTTAAAACTGCTGTCTGGACTGGCCACGGAACTGTGTTCTTGCCCAGTTGCCTACGTGGGTGCCCCTGCCTCAGTTTCCTCGTGGAGCCAGGCCCTGACTGCCGGAGCCTTGCTCTTCTCCGGGTGGCTGGACCTTGACCCCTGGCTGCCACTCTCTGAGACTCTGGCTGCCACGCCGCCTTAATCAGCATGATCCCCAGGGGTTCCCTCCAGCCCCGGATGCCCCTGCGGCCCAGCCAGAGCCACTGCCTGCAGGCTGCTTCCTCCGCGCCCGCCGCCCCGCAGGTCTGGAACAGCCTCATCCGCTCTGCTCCACAGACACACTCCTACTCATCCTTCCACACACAGAGCAGCCCCCAGGAAGGGGTTGCCCTTTGTGTCCCCACCCTTCCGTGGGCTCCGCCTCTGTCACAGCACTCCCCACATGGCCCTGCCTGGTTGGCAAGTGGCCCCTCCCAAGGACCGCACGTTCCTTAAAAGCACAGAGCATGTTTTGTCATCTCACAGGAGCAGCTGGGCCTGGCCCAGGGCCCGGGACTCCAGAGATACCAGAGGTGCTTGGTGCCTGTTGACTGGATGGATGGAAGATGGGTAACCAGATGGACGAGCACATGGAAGGGGGGCCACTGGTCCCAGCCCAACTCAACACCAGCCTGCAGGGTCCCAGGCTCCTCTGGACCCTGCATTTTGGGTCCTTGGACACTCTTCTCTGCTTTTCCCTACAGCCCGGCAGCCGGCTGCTGAGCCCCTCCTGCTGGCCCAGGGGTGTCAGACTCGTTTTCACCCGGCGGCCACATCAGCCTCGAGGTTGCCTTCAAAGGGCGGAATGTAATATCGGGACTGTATAAATGTAACTACTCCTTAACTAGGGGCAAGGAGCTCGGCGCTGCTGCCGGGTAGAAACAAGGTGCCGGCCGGATAAAGCAAGGTGGAGGGCCGGGTTCGGCCCGGGGGTCTTGTGTTTGCCACCTGTGTTCTGGCCCATGCCAAACCCAGTGCTCCCTAAGAAGTGACAGCTGTCTACCCCTCACAGGCTCTCCTAGACACCACTGGGCCAGCCCCAACTCGATGGTCATGCCTTTGAAGACCCAGGGCAACAGGTGACCCTTGGGCCTTACATGACTGACCCTCCTCAGCTCCCTCCTCTTGCTCCTTCTCTCTCTCCATGTGGGTCAAACTCCAGGGCAGGGAACAGCCCAGAAGACTGTGGGGCCCAGTCTTCTGCCCCTACACCCCTGCCCCCGGGACCCTGCTGGGCCAGAAGGAGTGGAGTCTAGGAAGCCCCTCCCTCCACAAAAGAGCAGTCCCCTCTCCCACCTTTCTCTTGACCCCTCGGATGAAGACCTAGAGCCAGGGCACCGCCAGTTTCCACCTGGGAAGAGTCAAGGAAAGGCGTGTGGTGTAGCTGTCCATCACCCACCGGAATCCGCTCTGTGCGTTGCTGGGGTTGACCAGGACGCACTCCCAGGCGCGACCGGAAGCGTTCTGGAACAGAATCAGCTGCCCTTCCTCCCGAACTCGGCCACTGGAGCTGTAGTCGGCCACTGACACCTCCTTCACCCGGAACGGGTTTGTGAACAAGGTGGTGACACTGCTGAGGGTACTGACCAGGCGACCCAGGAACTGCATCTTCCACGGGGCTGGTGGGGGTGCCCGCCACCTTCCGCCTCAGTCTAGAAGAAAACAGGGTCTCTGGTCAGCTGGGCTTGGTCCCCCACGCCCACCTCACCAAGGGCAGTGGTTTCCTGGTCAGGCACCCAGAGGGCTCCCCTTCTGCTCGGTTCCCGGTCTGGGCCTGGAGGGACCTGAAAAGGAGGGGATAAGCAGAAACCACATGACAGCAAGGTAGGAATCCCTAGTGGGAACCACAGAGCTGCCAGGGGCACAGGGGGCCAGGCTGCCCGCCCCCAAGCCCTGCTTCCCAGCACAGACTCAGTTTCATCTGCAGCATGGGGCTCCGCGGGTTAAAGGAATGTGCATGCGGGCGGCCCTGTCTGTGCCAAAGCAGTGGCTCCTGCTACGCTCGTAAGGTGGAGAGGCAACTCAGTACTCGAAGAGCTTGGCGCAGGAACTGCGACCATGTGACTAAAATCACTAATGCCCACGGCACCGGTTTCCCAGGTTGCTCTGAGGGACCCGGAACCAAGCTCCTCGGAAAGGAACATGAATGCAGGGACTCAGACACGTGGACCCGGGTTTGGGTGGAAAGTCTATGCTTCCTACTTGCAGGGTCACAGTTTCTGCTACGGAAGTTATCCCCGGGCTGGACGGGAGTTAGATGTCTTGTTACGTCCCGGGATCCCAGGAAGCATTCTGCCTCCCTAGGTCAGTGTCACCAAAGCCAAGTGACAATTAGCTAGAGGCCACCCTCTGCCTCTGTGCCAGAACATCACCCGCCAAAGGAGCGTGTCACACACTGAGGGCCGATCATGGACGTGTGGGCGGTTTGGGGAGCGTGGGCATCTCAGGGGGCACTGGTCACACCCTGGCCCATGTGTGGAGGGGAGGATTGACTTTAGGATGAAAGGAACAAGATGCTGCATTTCACCATCGAAACAGGGACTGCAAGTCAACAATCCTAATTATAACAGACGCGTTTATTGAGTGAGCACTTACTAGGTAGTAGGCCCTGAGCTAATAAGCACATCACAGCACTGTCTCATTTAATTCTCAAAGACACATGAGGATGAGGCATGGAGCATGCTGTATGGCTCTGGAGCAAAACTGTGTTCAAATCCCGGCCTTACCACTTGCCAGCTGTGTGACCTTGGGCAAGTTACTCAATCTCTCTGAGGCTCAGTTTCCTCATCTGTTACATGGGGACCAAACAGTGCCTAACAGAACCTAGCAGATAGTTAATGTTCAAGAAACATTAGCCCTCTTTACTTGGCTCCCTTTTGCAGACAAGGAAACCGAGGCTTACAGGAGTGTGACGGCAGAGCATGGAAAGGCTCGAGGCATTGCATTGTCCCTTCATTGCCTGATTAGTCGCGCCACGTGGTGGCCGCAGACCGGGGCCTCGGTTCGTCTTCTTTCAGAGAACAGCGCTCAGCTCTCGTGCGTTGTAGGATGAAATGAGAACATTTGCGAGAATGCTTTGACTGGGTTGAGTTCCTTCCTCCTCCTGCATCCAGAACTGTAAGAACCGGGGAACTGGGGTGCCTGCACCCCGCCCCACAGCCAGGGAAGGGGAGGGGGCCCCAAGGGAAGGTGTGGGAGTTGGTCCCAGGAGAAGAGCCCCCAAAACGGAGGACGGGCACGCACATCAACGCGCACTCTGACGACGGGGGCGGATGTAAATTGTCGAACGTTTACCCCGCGGACGCAGTGTGGTCGTTAACACCCGAGATGGGGACGGCGATGACAGCTCAGGAAAAGCACGTGGCATTCTGAGAGGGACAGGCTCGGCGGCATGGCATCCACAGCATGCCCCGTCACGGCCCGGGGAGCCGCTGCCTGCCTCCTCGAGTTAGTCCCGCCCTGTCAGCTCCCAGCCACGCAACGCCAGAAAGCCACGCTGTTTCACGCCTCCTCGCCTGTCCACACTGACTTGTCTGTCTGGCATGTCCTTCCTCACCTGTGACCCCCGCCAGTCTGTGCAGTTCCTACCGCTGCTCACACCAAACCTGCACAGGCCTGTCTGTGCTCCAGCCCTGTTCCAACTGCTCACGTGTTACCCATTCCGCCTGCACCCATCCTGTGCTGCTGTTACCCTCGTTGGACATGTGAGAACATCAAGGAACAGAGAGGCAAAGCAACACGCCCGGGTCACACAGTCAGTGGGTGGAGGGGAGACTGGAGCCCAGGGGGCTGGCTCTGGAGTCGGAGCTTCTTAAAGGCGGGTCTGCACCTCTGTACACTCACCCTGGCACCACACTGGCTGGGCCCATAGGACGCTTGTTAAAACATAGTTTACGTAATTAAACTGAGAAGAAGTATGTACAGTGCCAAAACAGAAAAAAAAAAAAAAGAGATGGACACAGAGTGATAAAAACATACCAAAATACTAAAAGTAGGTAAGAGTATTGGGTTTATGGGCAATTTTTAATAAAAAGATTTTATTTATTTTTAGAAAAGGGAAGGAAAAGAGAAAGAGAGGGAGAGAAACATCAACATGTGGCTGCCTCTCGTGTGCCCCCTGCCAGGGAGCTGGGCCGCAACCCAGGCATGGGCCCAAGAGTGGGATTCGAACTGGTGACCCTTTGATTCACAGGCTAGCACTTAGACCACTGAGCCACACCAGCCAGGGTGGCAATTTTTTGTTCTTTTCCCTATTTTCCCAAAGGTACAGAAAGTGTTATATTTGTTTAAAGAAAGTAGGAGTGCAGGCTGAGCCCCTGGGGTCTGGACTGGGGGGGCACGGAGGCCTGGCCCAGAGAGGCAATATGGAAGCTTCCCAGAGGGCAGGGTGGCTGTGCAGGGAGAGGGGCCCACCGGAGGGGGAGTCAGCGGCATCCAGCGCCAGGGAGCCCACTCGGGTGTGGGGTGGAGAGCCACCCCGGGGTCCAGCTGGGGGGAAGGAAGACGCCCGCCCCAGAGGAGGCACACCCTCTGGGGTCCGGGCTGGCGCGGGGTGCCTCCCACACACCGACAGCAGCCTGGCCGCTGCAAGGCCACAGCTGGCTCTCTTCCTGCCTCCCCGGCTGGGCAAGAGGACGAAATGACACAATGTAGGGAAAGTGTCCAGGGCGCTCTGGGCACACAAACAGTGGCCATTGTTATCACGAGGTGGAAGAAAGGAAATGAAAGCCACCGGGCCACATCCTGGAACAATCCTGACAGGCCAACCTGGAAAGCGGCAAGCGGGGAGCAGACAGCGCATGTGTGGTTTCCATCCCTCCTCCCGCCCCCCACCTCTGACCTCGGAGCCCCGGGTTTTTTCCAGCACAGCTGCAGGGGAGGACGCGGGACTGGGGAGCCAGCTGGCTGCTGTTTGAACCTGTGAGGTCCCTTCCAGCTGACTCCTTCCCTGCATGGCCCTGTGTCACTCATAGCTGCTTGCCCTTTCACCTCCCCACGGTGTCAATACTTGCTTTCACTTACTGACAACTGTTCTCTGTCCTCACCTGGGCTTGTTCCCTGCACCGAAGTGACACCAGGGTCATCCAACAGGGACCGTATGCTGCTGGGCACCTGACACTGCTTCAAGCAGCCTCTCAAACGCCACAAGCAGTAAGACATGAACCCAAGAGCCGGCGTGGTGCTGGTGACGGTGCCAGTTCTGACTCTGCTCCAGGCCTTCTCCAGGCCATCAGTTCTGTGTCCCCTTAAGTGTGGATATTTTTGGTTGGTTCTCCTTGGCGTTGCTCCCTGACCCCGTCAGAGGCCCGGCTTGCTTGCCCGATTTCTTCAGGGAGGAGCGACAGTGGCCACGGGACAGGAGGCGCCCCCAGGGGACTATGAGGCAGAAGGACAGGCAATGGTATCGCTGTTTCAGACATGAAGAAGCTGACGCCAAGAGAGGCCTTAAACTGTGGGTGCTCAAAAAGCAATTTTAAAAGGACATGTCGAGCCCTGGTTGGTGTGGCCCAGTGGACTGAGTGCCGGCCTGTGAACCAAAGGATCACCAGTTCGATTCCCAGTCAGGACACATGTCTGGGTTGTGCGCCAGGTCCCAGGTTGGGAGCACGTAAGAGGCAACCACACACTGATGTTTCTCTCCCTCTCTTCCCCTCTTTCTAAAAATAAAAATATTTTTTAAAAATAAGGACATGTTGATGCCCACCCCTGCCCCCACTCCCCCCAAAAACAAGCAACTGGGACCAGAGGGCAACTGGAACGAACAATCTTGGGTGAATGCCCTGCCAAGTGGCTAACTGGGCTCATTATAAAATGACTAGTCAAAGGGGACTCAAGCCCAGCTCGTCTCAGAAAGTGTGGAAAGGCATGGGGACAGGAGCCCGTGTGACCCATCTGGGTCCAGGTGGCACAGAGGAGGGGCTGCAGGCACTGTGGCTGTCGATGCGGATGTCAGCATGAATCGTGGTCGCCGTGGAGCCACCTGCCCAGCACCTGCGATGCCCACCCTCCGCAGAGCCCCCTCGTTCACTGGCAAGGAGACCAGCTCGGGAAGTGTAGCAGAGGATGGGGGAGCATGGGGGTTGGTTGGGGGGGCTGGGTAGGGAGAACTCAGCCCCCAGGTAGCTGGTCCCTCCTCAGCCATGAATTCCCTGAAGGACTCCGACACGTCTCAGGCGACAGACGAAGTGCAAGGCTACCAGGTGTGGAAATGGCTCTCCCAGAGTGAAAGGGCCCAGTTCCTGGCCTGTCCTGCCTGGAACGCCCTCCCCCATTCCTGCCAGAGCCCCGGCTCCTCCTTGGAGGCCCAGCTGCCCCCTGGGAACACTTGGGGCACTAGATCCGACACCCTCCCTTCCAGCTCACACCATCACCCATTCTGTACATGCGCATCACGAGGGCCAGGTCCACCCCACCCACCTTACACCCCCCCATGCAAATCAGACTCCCAGTCCATTGGCTCCCCATCACCTTCCAGAGGAAGGATGTGAGCATCCCGTCCCGGCAGCCCTCCACCTGCACTGCTACTCCAGCCACGTTGCAGCACTAAAACCTCCGGGTGCATGCCACTGTCGGGCCTCAGTGTCCCTTCCAGCCCACGTTCCCTCTCCTCACCCCATCTGTCTCCCTTGTCTCGGAGAATGCTCTCAATAAAGGAGTTAGACCAATGCACGACCCCTTCTTGTCCTTCAAGACTCAGTTCACCTGCCACCTCCTCTAAGAACCACACCCTGTGTCTCCCCTGCTGTCAGCCCCCCTTGTCCATGCTCCTCCCTTTGTACGCCCACCGCCCAGTGCACACCCCCACTGCAGCCCTTGTCCTGGGTTTGGGCTGCCCGCCTGCCCCCTTTTATTTACCCAAGCACCTAGCTGGTAGCAGCTATTTTACAAATGTTTGGTGAGTGAATGAGTGAGAACTAGTCGGTGAGCCACCTGCACCCCTCCCTCTCCTCTTCCATCCCTTGGAGGTGGTAACAGACCACGCACCTGATTCCACACCCACTCTGAGCTGCGCCACCACAGCAGAAAGGCTCAGGGGTGCTCCACCCTGCACCAGGGAAACTTTCATCAGGCTCTTGCTGGGTGCCCGGTGTGGCCGAGCTTCGGTCTGGGAAGTTCAGTTTTCTCTGCACCAGCTGAGTTTACTCATACTCCAAGTGGGAAACTCTCAAAGCCTTCTGCTTCCTACTTAAAGAAGCCTGGCCAGAGGGGCAGGGCGGCTGCCCGGGTGCTGCATGACAGGATCCACAGGCAGCCAGGCCGGGAGGCTGACCTCATAGGCCTGGCCACGTGGGGACTCTGGGCACACACACAGAGCTGCTGGAACTGGAGACCTGGCTTCACGAGCCCTGGCTGCTTACAACAGGATGTCCCATGATCAGAACAGTGGGCACAGGACAGTGACGCCCTCCGTGCTGCCGGTGTCTCCCCCAGGCCACTGCCCTGGCGGATGGGCCGAGCACACGGGGTCTGGTCAGGGCGCCGAGCTCAGCTGACCACGGCAGGCTTCCTTCCTGTACGTCTCAGCACACAGCACGTGAGCGCACCGCACCAGCATGCTTCACGGCTGGCAGGGTTTTCACGTCTGCGAGCTGCCTTGGGGCTCACAGATGCCCATCAAAGAGGGAAAGTGCAACTGTGGGGAACACAGGAAACCGAGGCCCAGGGAGAGAAGATAGGAGGGGTTGCCTGACCGATGGACACATGCCTCCTTCCTCAGACTCCTAGAGAGCACTGGGCAGAGGGTCTGCACACAGTAGGTGCTCCACTAGTGCGTGAGGAAAGACTGGGTGAAAGTAGGGGGCGAGTCAAATGGCATTGCCACCAGGCACCTGAGCCTCTGGACCTCCAAGGCCGCCTCTGAAACAAACGTCCCTCCGAAAGTTCACTCTGACCCCGCTCGTCCCTAACTCTTTCCTGATCGAGTGACAAGTGGGAAGGAGCTTGCTCCCATCACCTCACACCCCAATGACACCAATACGTTCACCCAGCACCCACTGCGCGCCACGAGCCTCACCAAGATCTTTAGGTGATTATCCTGTTTAACCCTGAAAACACTCATAAAAGAAGGCAAGTTGCACCCAGGAAACAGGCACGGGAGATTACGTAACCTGCCAGATCCAAGCCCCGTCAGTGGGAACCCAGGACCCTGGCTATACTCCACAGACACCGCCAGGAGAAAGCCTGGACAGAAAAGGGCTGCGTGAGGCTTGGTTTTCAGACTCTTTCCTCCACAAGCCGAGGCCCTCATCTCACAACTACACTGCCATCCATATGAGACAGAACAAAATGCTTTCAAAAGCAAAAAAGGTGCCTCATTCATTCTGCTCAGCTGGACCACGGCTGGAAGCAAAGGGCCCTCAACCAACGTGTCACTGGAGCTCCTGAGGTGGAGCTCCTGAGGACAGGAAACGGACATAAGTTCAAGGCATTCGGGGCTGGTGGCATGGAACAGGGTGGCCCATTTTATGACTCACTCTACGAATATTTACTGAAGACCTATTATATGGCAGGCATTGTTCTGACTGCCAAGAAGACACTAATTAACAAAACAGACAAAATCCCTACCCTCCCAGAACTTACATTTTAGAGAAGGTTATACATAATAAAGAAGAGAAACAGACAAAAAAATATCCGTAGGTTCAGATGCTGATTATCGGCTGCGGAGAACAGTAGAGAGGGGAGACAGGAAGTGTCCAGACAGACTTAGTTTTTAAACAGGGTGACAAGGAAGCCCTTACTTACCGAGAACTTGACCTTGTATAAAGACTTAAAGGAAAGGAAGGCAAAAGTCCTACAGATACCTAGATGAAGAGCTTTCCAGGCAGACAGGAGAGCA
>PVIA01014913.1:0-24830 GCA_004024845.1 Tonatia bakeri | reverse complement strand
CTTTGGCTTTGCCCATGGGTCCTTTATATGTGTTCCTTAGTCTCCTTTTAAATCCAGGAATCTTGTCATCTAAAGTCAAAATATTTTCTCCAAGGCCTTGCAGAAACTTCTTAAACTGCTTCATGTGTTGAAAACCATCCCTTCTTAAGCAGACTAGTTTTGGGACTCGTTCTTTAGCTTCACAGCACTAAGCAAAATACGGCCTACAATTTTCCTGAAGGAATTCCTGAGATTCTCTTTTGGCTAAAGCATCTTATCTCAAAGTCTTCCTCTGCTAAACCATCATAATCATCTTTACTTAGCAGAGGATTTATTTGCCCTTTGTCCACATTGTTACATAATTTTTAAATATGCTGATGTGAACTGGCCCTCGAGTTATAAAGTTATGAGTTTTGTAGATTATCCATATTTTTTCCATTTTACCATTAAGAATTGTGAACACAGTTCTCTGTGAATAAAACGATTCTCCACTGAGTGTCAGGGTTTTTATTCCTTCATTGTTTTTCATCGACAGCCAAAACTGTGCTTAAACAAATTATCAATGGGGCATGATAAATACAGATACTGGTATACTTTCTCCAAAATAAGCCTTTTGTTTCTAGATATAAAGACAAAAATACTAATTATGCCTTTACCTTTGCTTGTCTCAAGAAGTATTTTGCCACAAAGAAAATGTTTTCTTTAATTTCATCATCACTTACGGATCTTGAAAATGCTAGAGCATGACACTTATTGCTGAAGTCTGTTTACTCATCATCTGAATAGAAAGACTGCTATTTTTCAGTTATTATAAAAAACCTTTTCAGCATATTGACTTTTCCTGCTGTTTCGGACTCTGATCTTTCAAATTTTGCACACTGAGACTTGTCCTAGAATTTTACTCACTACAATTTTAGATGCTAGTATTGTTAGATTGTCTTCATTGGAATGACTTTTCCTTTCCTAGGACATTAATTACTCTGACTAAATAACTTGTTTCCTGATAATTATTACTAAATGTGCCATCTTAAAATAAAAGCTTCATTTATATGTTTTGAGTTTCCAAGGAAATTAAAATAATCAGTACCTTTTCTTATGAAATAAATGTCATCTTTAACTGTTTCCTTTCAAGTGAAGTCACTGCTTTACTTGTAAATTATTTTCCGCAGACTATAAAAAGATGAGATAAGTTTGAACAGCTACTCATGTTTTAAAAAGGTTTCCATTCCTTTTCTTACATGGGCAAATTCTTTTGTGTCTTGTGTTGCAATTGTGTATATGCACTAGAGTGAATATGTACAGATTTCAGAAACTTGTAATTATTCACATTGACCTTATGAGAATTTACCATAGATCTAAGCTTTGAATTCTCTTCTATATCAAAACTAATTACTTTAAATTGCTATATTGGATTGTCAAAGCAATGTAAACACACCCATAAGATATAACATAGAAAGGCAAAAATTACAAAGAAAAATATAAAAAAGAATTACAATACAATCCATACCTAACATCCACCATCCATGTTTTGCAATGCATTGTTAAAAAAA
The DNA here is from genome assembly GCA_004024845.1 of Tonatia bakeri. Taxonomy (NCBI): domain Eukaryota; kingdom Metazoa; phylum Chordata; class Mammalia; order Chiroptera; family Phyllostomidae; genus Tonatia; species Tonatia bakeri. Next base: position 23,301 of record PVIA01014913.1, on the reverse strand, counting down.
ACTATGGTGGTATAGGAAAAGGCAAGTGAGTTATAGTACATAAAAAATATTTTATATAAAATAATTTTCTTCTTATTTTTTATTAACTTGTAGGTGTTGTTCCCCCCCACAAATAAATTTGATTTGAATGAATTAAGAGAAAACTGAGAATGGTAATTAGAGAGAAAAACTTGTATGCAATTCACAGTTCACCGATTATCTCTGAGATTCTCATCTCATATTAAACACTAAGAATGGAGTCAACTGCACGAACACTGCATCCCCATGTGGGGTGTAAGATCATCTATTAATTTGCTAACAGAACTGTTTCATGACTGTCCATCAGGACAAAATTTAGTATCACATGGTGCTCCATTTAAAAAAAATACAGAAGATTCTTTTACACTATCGCTAACTTTCATAGGGCTTACAGTAACATTTCAGGACATCCTAAATTTCTACAAAACTCTGTTTGAAAACTATTTGTATATATAGAATTAAATATTACTATATATTTAAATATGTATAATGTATACATGTAATATATACACAGATAGTATATATACATACATGTATACACTCAGGAAAAAAACCATGAATCTGGTAATATTGCATCATTCTTAAATTTTATTATTTTTATATTTATATAGTATGTAATTATGTAAGAAAATATCTAGAATTTAGGAGTTAATGGGAAATGGTATTTTCAAGTTTCCAATGGTTTGAGAAAGGAATGCTGAATCCAATGGGCAAATGTAAATAGTTGAGAAAGCTGGAGAAAGGTATATATTTATATAACTTATATTCCTTATATTACTTTTGGAACACTTCTGTAAAAATAAAATAAAATTTACTTAGAATGGATAATATCTAATGTTAGCCCTAATGTAAACTATGGACTTTGGATAGCAACGATATCAATGTAGGCTCCTCAATTATAATAAATGTAGCACTTTGGTAGGCGCTATTGATAATGGGGGAAGCTCTTTATGTGTGCTGACAGGGATTAAATGGGGAATCTCTTTACCATCTGCTCAATATTACTGTGAACCTACAACTGCTTCAAAAACAATCTGTTAAAAAATAAATCCAATGCATAAAAAAACATAAACAATAACAAAATTCACAAGGGATGAAAAGTCCACATATACTTCATTTTTGAAGTATTCCTGTGTGTTACTATATTGCTTCCCAAATTGAATATGTAATTAAATTAGGAAATAAAGATGAAAATTTCCTGCAAATTTTCCTATTTGTATTTTTAAATTTTATTTTATTAAATTTATTGATTCATAGAGTAATGTAAGTTTCAAGTGTACATTTCTATGATACATGATCCATATATTGCATTATATGCCAACTACCCAAAGTCAAATCATCTTTCATCTTCATATACTTGGCCCCCTTTACTATTTATTAACCTCCCGCCCACTTCTCTCTAGTAACCACCATGCTGTTGTCTGTCTGTCTATGAGTTTCAGCTTTATATTCCACAAATGAGTGAAGTCATATGGTTCTTAGCTTTTTCTGACCAACTTATTTTGCTTACAAAATTAGTTTACAGAAGAGTATAATATTCTCAAGGTCTATCCATGTTGTCCCAAATGGCAGTATTTCATCTTTTTTATGGCTGAGTAGTAGTCCATAGTATATATGTACCACATCTTTGTCTAACTCTGTATCAAAGCTTACTTTGGTCATTTCTATGTCTAGACCACTGTGAATAATGCTGCAAGAAACGTAAGGGTGCATATGTCTTTGTGAATAAATGTTTTTGAGTTTTGGGGGTAGATATCCAAGAGAGAGATTGCTGGGTCATATAGTAACTCTATTCTTAAAGTTTTTAGGAACTTCCAGACTGTTTTCCATAGTAGCTGTACCAGTTTACATTCCCAGCAGCAGTGAGTGAGGGTTCCACAGCCTCTCCAACACTTGTTATTATCTGTTTTGTGGATAACAGCCATTCTAAGAGGCATGAAGTGGTATCTCATTGTAGTCTTCATTTGCATTTTCCTAATAGCTAGTGACGTTGAATATTTTTTCATATATTTGTTAGTTGCTTGTATGTCCTGTTGGGAGAAGTGTCTGTTCAGGTCCTCTGCCCATTTTTTAATTGGATTGTTTGTTTGTTTGGTGTTGAGCTGCATGAGTTGTTTATATATTTTGGATATTAGTCCCTTGCTGGAGCTGTAATTTTCAAATTCATCTCCCATTCAGTTGGTTGCCTTTTTATTTTCTTGATGGTTTCTTTTCCAGTACAGAAACTTTTTAGTTTGATATAGTCCCATAAGTATTTTTGAGTTAATCAGATAAAGGTCACCTTTATGAAAAATATTGTGAAGTTAACTGCTCCATTATTCCCTTTAGTACTCATAACACATATTTTTTATAGCCTCTAACGTTCTCTAACACTTTTCACATATCTAAAGTCAGACATTGCCATTATATATCATTGTCAAGCACTGAGTCTGAATTACAGTAAATGCATAACATTTACTTAATTAAACAATGTATGCATTAATGCATTTATCATAAAAAATTGTTTCAGAACTAAAAAAGAAGTAATTAAAATTGATTAGCTTGTCATTTATCTAAATTTGGACCAAAGATGATTTATTAATTAATTTCATTAATTAATTAAAGTGTGATAAAACTGAGCCATTTATATGAAGTTCACTTCATCTTCATATTAAGTGAACTCTTATAGAATAGAGGAAATAGCTAAAAGTAAGAAGGCATAAGTTTTGAGACTATTATTGATGTCTCATAAATTGGAGTAGCTATTTTCTCTAATATCCTCTATTTCTTTATGTCCTGTATGAGGAGATAGAGCTAAATAATCTTAAAGTCTCCTCTAAATTCTAAAATATTTTACTCCAAATATTCTCAGAAGAACCTAAAGCACTGGGCATCCCATGCATGCAAATAAACACACACGCCTGCTCACATAATCATACCTTAATTTTTGAAATAAAGAATTTACTGTATTTCAATGCCAATCATATTCAAGTAATAACTGTGCTGTTTGACATTTCTCTAAGAATTCCAAGGATATTTAGTTAAAGAAAAATAATGTATACCATTATAATATTAAATCATAATATTAAATCTGAAAAGTGGTAAGCTAAACATTCTTTCTATACTAACTTTTGTATTAATTTTCCAAGTGACAGGGTTGAAAATTCTTGTTTAAGGAGATAAATTGATCATATATATCTCTTTTCCTTTTTCTAAAGACACAGTGGCATTAAAGTAAATTCAGTAAAAGTGTGTACTTCCACAACAAAAGTAAAAAATGAGGTACTGCTAAGAGACAAAACATTTCAACAAGTTTGAAAATTCCAAAGAGCAGATCAATTGAGCTGACCAGAGACTGAGGGCAGAGGAAGATGTAGTTTAAGTTTTTATAGAGAAGGCTTAAACCAAAAATAAGATAATCCCCTTTGGATAACCATGCAGATCAGTATTCCAGAATAAGTCAGAACAAATGTGAGACAGGAAAGAAAATGTAAATATGGATAAAACAAATATTACTTGTAGCCATAGACCCCTCCACTCCAACACTGTTGTAAAGCCTTTCGCACAACACCCTGACTTCTGCTACTCTGCTGAAGAGAAATAAAGTAAATGGCCCAGAGGAAAAAATTCCCTTACATTGGCATTTTCACAACTCCTGTATAAAAGCCAGCCCAGTCTGCTAGGCACACACTACAGCACTAAATCCCATCAATACAACACACCAAAGCGCACAGTGCTCCCGGATCATTCTTTCATCGTCCCACAGTTGAATGTGAACAGGTCATAGTCACCATGCACGTGAGCAAAGCCTGAAACATGGCATAGAGAGATCAAGATGTACAAAATAAAAAACTTCCTCAAATAGCATTTTCACAGAAGTTTGAAAAGAGCTAATCTACTCAAGTAAAGTGTTGTGATATCCAAAAGAAAGAAATGAGAGACAGGGAGACGTAGGGGCACTAGAAAGGAAATATAAATGAAACTATGATTGCTGAAAATCAACTGGGTAGAAAGGCAAATGAAGTTTAACCGGAATAAAAAATATTTTCAGACACATAATGAATCAGAAAACTTACTGCCTCACATCTTGTGTTAGGAAGTTAATTATATGTTTAGCAACATAAGCAAATAAATCATAAAAGAGAAGGTTTCAAAGGAAATGATGTCAGAGTTCCAGTTCCCTTGAATAAGCAGACCTAAAGATGACAATTGTTCGAGATTGAAAAAAGAGGACTGAGATTTCCAAAGGAGAGGTCTGTTTTGATAAATAAAAAGACTACACAAGAGATTCCATATGTCTTTTGAGTTTTTAGAACAACCTGAGACAGGCAATGCCAGTTGAGAGAAAGAGACAAAGGCAGAGAGCGAGAGACAGACAGGAGCCACAGGAAGAAAAGGCTGTACAGGGCATGAGCAGTAGTCAGTCACAGAACTCTTTCTAAGCTGGTGGAGAAAACAAATTCGTATTATCATATCAAAGTAAACATGCTGTCATGATTTAACTAAAAGTAGGGACAGAATTATACTTGGAAAATGGGTAAGGGTGTTGAGGAAATTAAATAAACATTTATCATATTGGATAAAAATTAGTGAACCAAAATTGGGTAATACATGCATTTGGTTTTTACATATAGTATTAAAAGGAGCACAAAGTAGGGAATTTTGCTTTTTATTGAAAGTCTTGCTGCATCTTTTAAATCATTTGTAAGATTATTTTAATAATTCATCAATCCAATTTTTCTCATACAGCAATCATTAACAGTGAATTTGCATTTTCTTACTTTATAGCAAGTTTCTCACACTCCTATTTACAGTGGTAGATATCAGATATAATTGTAACATCAATAAGTAAAACACACAATGATTCTCTGAATCACTTCTTGTACTCTTTACAAAACCCAAATGACTTTGTTTTGCTATATTTAAAATCTCTTTTTGCCTGATTCTTTAGGATATAAATGCCAGCTGTTGTAATGTTTTCGTTTGGTTTTTAAGAAATTCATTATAAAACATTTTATGTCACTTAAACTTCAAGCTAGAAGGCTCTAATAGTCCTGAAGGTACAGAGCCATAGCATTTCCTTCTGGAACATTTAACATTTCCTTGAAAAATGAAGGCAATTGAATGTATTTAAAAATTGTAGAAGATAATCTAACAAAAACAATGATATTTCATGTGCATCAGCCTCTCAAACTTTCTAGCACTTTTCTAGAGTGCATTAATCAAACTCGGGCATCTGTTCATATTCCAAGAGCAAACTTAAAAACTAAATTCTCAAAATGAAAGATGGAAGTCAGCCTGAATTAGCTCTGAAGTTCACTTGTAACCTACCACATCAGGCCATTTCTGGTTTGCTCATGGGGGACACATTATTAAGTACTTCTACCATTTGTGTATATGGTGAAGTTACATGTAAATGGTTTTGCACTGTTCCTGGCAAAAATTAACTCTGTCATTCCTGCCAGGCAATGTCGTAGGTGCTGCTGCTGAGCTTCTGATCAACTTTATCACTGTCACGGCAAGCCCCAATCTTCCTGACTGAGCTTTTTGTTTTTTTCTGAGTGTTATTTGACAGATGGGATATCACTAATTCTCCCCTCAAGCTAAATATATACCTGGCTGCAGAAATGTCACCAGTAAATAGATAGATATACTGAAAGAGATGACATTATGAGTAATTCAAGGCATGGCCATAGAAAAATGTAAGTACGTTCTGTATGGCACTTATAAAATGCTTTTATAGCTAATTCCAGGTGCACTGCTATTCTAAAAAGATGTCAGTCATTGAGAGAATACTGTCAGGTAGGTGACCTAGAAAGATAATACAGATTTGATTGTGTAAGTTCTGGTATGTGTTAGAAGTTTATTTTATATTCATATTTTACTACTGTGAACATAACACAGAGGTATTATGTATTAAAGAGAAAATATATAGTAGCAGAATTATAAATTTACTCCTACTCCTCCTTCTATAGTACTCACCCCTATCCATTGTGGATATGTGCCAAGACCCGTAGTGGATAATTGAAACCATGGATAGTATCGAACCCTGTATATACTAGGTTTTTCCCCCAAACATACATACCTTTTCACTTACAGGAAGCACTTTCTGGCTTCTATTTCTCATATCTAAATTGCCAGCATATCTATTCTTATGCTCTGAGGCCATTATTAAGTAAATTAGAATTACCTGAACATGAGCACTTTGATACCACAGCAGTGGATCTGAAAACCAAGACAGCTGCTAAGCGACTGATGGTGGGCATGGATGCACAGGACAAAGGGATGACTCACGTCCTGGGCATGACAGAGGGTGATGGACAGAGATTCTGTCATGCCACTAAACGGTGCACAATTTAAAAATTATGAATTGTTTATTTCTAGAATTTTTCATGTGATGCTTTCAGTCTAGTGGTTCATGGTGGGTGACGGACACCACAAAAACATGAAACTGTAGATAAGGGGGTGTAAGGTACATGCATAGGAAATTCAGCATTTTTGTTGTCTACAAGAGATCCAAATTTATTCACAATTCCCCCCTTGCTGGGTTTTAAAGGGGGAGCTAAAATACAGTTTAACCTACCAATATATAATATCATAGTTATTTAAAAAATCTATTTTCAGTAATTTCAGTCATTTTCAGATAGTTTGCCTTTCAAGTGTCTTTGTTTCGTTCTATCTTCATCAAGATGACCTCATGACATCAGAGTCCTTCAGTGTTCTCCTAGCAATAAGAGTAAAAGGAAGGCCTTGAATCTTCTTTTATTTTTTAGCTCCCTTCTCATCTGTGCTAGGCTGTAGCTTAGCGGTCCCCAACCTTTTTAGCACCAGGGACCGATTTTTCCGTGGATGGTCTGGGGACAGGTGGCAGAGCTCAGGTCGGGGTGAGGGGTTCAGGCAGTGGGGCTCAGGCGAGCTCCACTTGTTTACTACCCCTCACCTCCTGCTGTGCACTGGGTGGGGGGCAGGGTGGAGAGAGGTGGAGAAAGGAGGCGGAGCTCAGATGAGCTTCCCTCCACCCTGTTCCTAACAGACCATGGACAGGTATAGGTCCCAGACCCAGGTGTTGAGGACTCCTGCTGTAGCTGGTATACCCCACATCCTCTGCGGGTGATTACTGAGATGTGACTTCCTGGTTGGTCTTTAGAGGGGGAGCAGGGACTATATTTTGACATCTACCTCTGGATGCCATTGTGCAAACTCATTGTCTCTAATAATAAAATCCCTTTAATCTGTTCAAGCCTGTCTGCGAATGTTCCGTTTGCAAATCTTTCCATGCCCACACTGGTACTTCTGGATTACATATTCCATCCTCCACACACACACTTTTCTGGGATTCAGGAAAGTAGCTTTAGGTTTACCTGCTGAGCTATCTCCACTGGCATTATAGCTTTTTTTTTTTTCCTTCGGCAACATGCTAGATAGCCAGCCGATGAAAATTATTTTCTAGAATTTACTAAATTAAATTCCTTAGAAGAAGATACTGTGTTTATCAATTTTTGTTTCTATTATAAAGTCCTCAAATCCTAATAACCTAGGATAGTATCTCTCAGCAACTATCAATTAATAACATTAATTAAATCTACCAAGTAGTGAATCAACTAATGCAGTGGCCAAGCTAATTAAATGAGGAATGGAAGGAGATGTAGGATGGATGAATAAGTTCTGCTACCAGTTCCAATGTGTGGAAGGGTCCCCATGCCAACAAGAAATTTTCTGGACACAAACTGAGTATCCTACAATTCAACCCAATTCTGACACTATCTACTGAAGATAGTATCAGATCCCACTGGCTAAGGATTCAGTCCTACAAAAGTACCCACCCCCACTTCCCCTAAAATTCAGAAGACAGTCATAGCCCAGGTTGTTACCTGTGTTTCTGACCTTCTGATTGTAAACCAGATATATCAATGACCTCCACCTTGGATTCAATCAATTTGCTAGAGAGGCTCACAGAACTCAGAAACATACTACTTACTACATTACCAGTTTACTATGAAAGGATAGAAATGATATAACTCAGAAAGAGCCAAATGGAAGAGATACACAGAGCAAGGTAAGGGGAAAGGGCTTGGAGCTTCTATGCCCTTCCCTAGTATGTCACTCTCCCAAAATCTCTACCTGTTCACCAACTCAGAAGCTCTCTCGCAGTGTTCTTTGGCTTTTTATGAAGACTTCATACACAGTCAAGACCGATTAAATCGTTGCCCATTGGTGATTAATTCAACCTCTAGCCCCTTGTCCCTCCTTGGTGGTTGGGAGGGGGCTACTAAAATTTCAACCTTCTAATCACAGCATTGGTTTCCCTGGAAACCAGCACCCATCCTTAGGTTACCTGAGAGGTTTCTGAAAGTTTCCTCATTAACATAACAAAAGTCACTTTCATTGCTCTTATTAGAGAATTCTGAGTTTTAGGATCTCTGTCTGGATGGGCCAAGACCAAATATATATTTCTTATTATAAATTATAATATCACAATGGCAAATCAAAGTAAAGGTAAAGAAAATATATAATAAATACATGATTTTGTTGTGTGCCAAGTGGGAGTTCATTGAGATGGATCATATCCAAATAAAATGAAAAGCATATTTCATCTCCAGGGGAAGGTGAATTAAGTCCTATAAAAATGACCTTGACATATGTTGAAGTGATTGAGGGAGTCTGAACTCAGGTAGCATTAGGGTCACTGCTGCTGATAGTGAAATTGTAAAGAATTTTGGAAAGATAGGAGACAGCCATGGAAGCTGTGAGCTTGCTGATGAAGTCTTTGAGGAGCAGGATTGAATTTTGAGTTTCTGTGGCTGACACGACCTGTGAAGAGGCTGGTGTTAAGTTATAGTGAGGATTTTCAACAGGTGATTGTTTATTGTGAGACAGTTTAGGGACGTGGACCTGTGAATGGAAAAATACCAAGTAGCCAGATAGCCAAGTTAAAACCAGGTGGCAGAATGATAAGCTGACCACAGGAATGTTACCAACCCTCCAATCCCTGCTCAAACACACACACACACACACACACACACACACACACAACTTTATCTCTCTTCTAACCACTTGCTTTTTCCTTATCCTGACATGTAGAATTACACAAGCCTGCCATTTTCAAAAAGCCCATCTTGTGTGCAAGCCTGTCTTCTTCCCAGCCAACCAGAGCCAGTCCCAGAGCCAGTTCACAGGACCCTTCTTTCTCTGTGCTGCCTCCCTTGTGTTTGAGCATAAACTTAATAAAAATCTGTCTGAAAATTTCTCTGGAGTTCCCTCTTGATTTCTATCTTGTATAACTTAAGAACCACAATGTCTGCAACAATGGGTACTGGTGGAAGCATTGTCTACAATTAGCATGAAATTCTATTGAGTCTTCTTTTAAATTGGGAACTTGAGAAAACAGAATATTCCAGGAAAAAGCTGAAAGAGAAAGAAAAATTTCAATTAAAGCAAAGTTGAATTATTATTTACAGAGATATTTGAAAATATAAGAAAATGTACCTCAACTGTATATATGCTGTTACTTTGAGGCTCATAGAGGCTGTGAAGGTGGGAGAAGTGAGGTGAGCAACTTAACAGAATAGCGGTGCAAGTATTGAATAAGGCGTGTAAGAGAGGTAGAGTTTTCCTCTGGTGAACAGGATGAAGGAAGCAAAAGAACAGGAAGAAATTAATAGTGGAATGAAATTGATAGAGGCCTGGGAAGGAAAACAAATGATAAACAGAAAATGTGTTAGTGAGAGTATTGGAAGGGTGACCACTCTTTGACAGTAAAGTTCCCAGTTTTTGTGTGGCCACATTACTCATAACTCTTGTGATAAGCTACCTCAGGTAACTCAAGAATATCCCCATGTGGCACAGACTTGTTTTAGGGATAATCACATGCACCTATGTTGTGATTAGTGCTGTCACATTCATTATTTTGCTTTTGTAAATGAAGGGTTAATAAATTTAATTTTGGCTGACCCAAAACATATGCCATACTCAATAAATACTTTAATTGTTATTCATCAACTAAACCATGAAAATATATCTTTAATAAGTGGAAGTGAATTCAAAATTTCTCGGGAAACAGAGTCACAGTTTACTTACCATCGAAGTCATGAAATGAATGATATATACAAAAATAATTGGGCAACATCTATTATTCTAATGATTCTCTTGACTCTGAAGCACTAAGATCAAAGTTTACCTTCTAAAAGGTCTAAACTGTAATCTCAAGTAGCTCAGAAGTTAATTTCTAAGATTTTATAGGAAAATTATAGTTTCCATCTCTTTCTTTTTTCCAAATATATTTTATTGATTACGCTATTACAGTTGTTCCAATTTTCCTCCTGGCCCTGCTCCACCTGGTACCCCTCTTCCGCCCTCCAGCACCCCACCCTTAATTCATGTCTATGTGTCAGGCATGTAAGTTCTTTCGGTACTCCATTTCCTGTACATGTTCTTAACATCCCCTTATTTTGTACCTACCAATTTGTACTTCTTAAACCCTGCACCATTACTCCCATTCTTCCCCTTCTCCCTCCCAACTAATAACCCTCCAAATGATTCTTTCCTTTTACTCTAGGAGTGATTCTTTTCTTTCCTGCCCTTCATTCAAATTTCCCTAATCCCTTTTAAGTTTATTGTTCATATAAAATTTTCTGCTTAGAAATTCTTCCTGAAGATTTCTTTATGATTCCCACAATTTCCCTATAAGTTAAGTAAGAATGTATTTTCCCTTCATTTTACAGATAAAAACAAAGTATTGGACAATGAGTTTATATGATTTGTTCATATACATTAATGGCACTGAAATAAGATACTAAGCTTTCTATTTAAAGTTATGATATAATATGTGAACTTTTTACTATTCATTTTCTCCCTCCCACCTCCAAAAACTGGCATCATCTTCAAACTGAAATCATGCTCCACCTCAGATATAAAATACTTTCTCATGCCAACTTGTCACTAACTTTCTCATTGTGGCTTTAATTGACATCTTCTTCTATCTGAACAATATTAGTATGTACAATGAAATTATTCTTCAGCCTTAATTGTATGCAACAGGGTGTAATTACCTCATCCTAGAATTATAAGATCAAAAGCAAATTATAGGCTATGCTCAGAAATGAAAGATCTATCCCAGTTCAAGGACTGACCATGACTCTGTACTGCATATTATTTAACAATGCAATTACAGAATGCCACTTACACTTGAACTCCATTAAAGAAGGATATGACAGCTCCTCAAGAGAGATTTCACTATATTTGCTGTATTTTATTTTGACTCCATTAAGTTACAAATAATTTGGTCAGGGCAGTAGCCCATCCCCTCTTATATAGTTATATTTTCCATGCTTCTAGTTACCCCACAGTCAGCTGATACTCAGAAATATTAAATAGAAAATTTTAGAAATAAACAATTTATAAATTTTGAATTTTGCATCTTTCTGAGTAACGTAATGAAGTCTCCACCATTCCACTCTTTCAGGCCTAGGATATGAATCATCCTTTTGTTCTGACTTAGCCATGCTATATTCTACCTACCCATTAGTTGCTGAGTAGCCTCCTGGGCTATCAGATTGACAGATGAGGTATCACAGTTCTTGGTTCCAGTAACTCTTACACAATAGCCTAACACTGGATCACAATGGTGGCATCATTCATCTCCTCACATAGGCATTGTATCACCTCACATCATCTCAGGAAGGGTGCGTACAGTATTATAGGGTATTTTCAGAGACCACTTTATATAACTTTAGTACCACATTTATATACTATAGTACCATAGTATATTTTTATAACTGGTCTGTTTTTGTTATTATGAACCTCTCACTGTGCCTAATTTATAAATTAAACTTTTCATAGGTGTGTATGTATAGGAAAAACCATAGTATATGTACGAGGTTTGGTACTATTATATTTGTGGTCAGGCATCCACTGGGGGTCTCCAAACATATCCCCAGAGGGTGGGGGATAATACTCTACCTCACAGTCAAAGAGAACATTGAAATGCATCAGGATCAGTTGTTTAGCTTTGTCTATAAGAAGAGAGAAGGCAACATGGCACAGTTACAAATCAAAGTCAAGAGATAGATTTTAATCCCCATTCTCTCCCTAGTTTCCTTTTGATCTGGAGACATCTTGTCATCCTCAGTTTCCACAGCAAAGAAAGATTTTGACTTCACCACCCATTTTGGCAGTGTTAAAGGGGATTACAAGAGGTGACCTATTCAGTAGTTCTTTGAAACATATAGGGAACTTTAGAAACTCTATAATTGAAAAAATGACCATGCTACTTTCTTATTCTTTCTTTTTCTTTTCTTTTTTTTTTTTTTTTTTTTTTTGCATTTCAACTCTCACTATTCTATGGCAGAAAGCAAAAAAAAAAAAGAAAGAAAGAAAGAAAACAAAAACTTGTTTGAAATCTTTAAGTTCTCCATTAGTTTCTGAGTTATGCCATGACCTTCACTCAAGAGACTTTCACATTCAGTGTCCTGCTTTATGTCACCATCAGTAAAACATTACTTCCTGGAAGCCTCCCCATCTGCCTGTCTTACTCTGTCCCCACTTAGCTTGGTTCCCATTTCTCTTTGTTCTGCTATATCCTCTATATTTATTTCTCCATCCAAAACACTTAAAACTGTGATGGAATTATACATTCACCTTCCTGTATTCTTCAGCAGGTTGAAAGTAGTTCTGAAAGCTTAGTTATCTTTTCCATCATTCTTGATCCAGCATCCATCACATACTAATGCCTTTTTTAAATGTGCAAATTAAATTTGTAACTACAAGCAAAATACGAGTCTGTAGGCATTACTTTATTGCTTTAAAGTGGTAGCCAAATACCATTTAGAAGGTGAAGCTTGAAAGATAAGGCTCCTCTGAGCTTGCCACAGTGTATACACTGAAAACTAGAGATTCACTCCGGTTTGGGGGCCAACGGCTATCATTTCTTTTTGTTTATTTAACAGCTTATTGAGATATAATTGATAGACAAAAAAGTGCACATATATAGAGATTCACTTTTAAATGCAAAACAGAGGAAAATAATTAAGAAAGGGCTCTTGAGTCTCACAAATGCAGGGGTGGACAAATGTAAGTTTACAGTTGTATGTGAAACAAAATTTTAATAACACTATTGTAATAATCATAACCTTCATGTTTTTTTCCATATGAATAACTACAAACTTACTTTATCTAACACCTGTATAATAAGCTACATATACTTACTGAACAAAGTCATCAAAATTCTTTCTTGGAATAATAAGCTGGATTAAGGGTTCCATTTCACCACAGCCTGTGCATAAGGAGCTCAGTAAATGTCCTGTGGATAAATCCACATATTCTCAGACCAGTTTTAAAATGCATTTCATAAGGGTCTATATTCTTTATGAGATTGCTTTGTTGAGTGGAAAGTAATTATCACACCAGTGATTAAAGTTTCACCAAGAGAACTTGTTTTCTAAGTTCAGATATTGTCAAGCAGGATAGTATTCAAGAATAAAACCATAAAATTTAGTTTCCTCAGTAAAATACAAGCATCCCTTTAGCCTAAATTCAACTGGAGGTGTTGCTAGTGACTTAACATGGAACATACTGATTTCAACAACCACTTTGTCACCTTTTCTATTTTTTGAGCCACGGTGGTGTTTTTTTCTGCTGGGTACAGTCATTTTTAATAGTGTCTTATTGTGCTGTTTTCTGCTGTGGTCTAAATTACATATATTCCACCCCTCCTGGCCTTATTCCCTCAAGTCTGTTTGGGAGTACTTTGTACTCTCTTGACCTCAGTTTTTGTCTGACTTGCACCAAGCACTTCAACATCTGAACATCCTACTCTATCATCTACTAATCGCACTGAAATCCCTGATTTAACATGCCTGTGATTAGATATGTGTACCTTTTATGAGAAAACAGCAGGCTAGGCACAGCAAATATTACATTTTGTTTTTGTTCCTGACCATTCAAATTTTAGATCAGTTTCTTTAAATTTTGTTTAATAGCTTTGTCTACTAATTTTTTAAGTATTGTGGATTACATATTTTATGGTATCAAAACAGGAATAAGATTTATCACATTAGCCAGACCTGTCTGCCTACGCACCAGTTAGCTTCCCTTCATAATGCTTCCATGTGTAATTTGCCAGTGCATGGAAGTGAAAACATTCATTGTCCACTTCTGTGAATTCCCATTTCTGTTAAATTTATTTACTCAATTACATAGTTTTTATCTGCTTACTTAGTTTTCATGACAAGAAATTGGATATTTTTTTCAATGTTTTAATGAAGTAGTAGTAGTAGTACTTTTAAAAGTCAAAAGTATTTGAGTATCTAGAAATGTAAAATCTCTCCATGGATAATCAAATACTATACATTATTGACTGAAAATGATTGAGAAGTTAAGCATATTTTTCTACTTTCTCCTTCTTGTTCCGTTTAACACACACATTCACACACACAAGCTCTCTTTGCTGCTTTTTACTCTTCAGTGCCCATAGACTACTTGTTCCTGCTGTTTCAAATCCTCCCCTGTGCACAGCAGATGAAAACTGCATTGAAGCTGAGAACATTATGAATCCCTATGGTGTTTAGTGAAATGTATGTGGGCAGAGCTTTTGATGGGAGGAGAATTTTAACGGTACCACTCAGCGATATGAGGTATTCTCTTCGTAAATACCACCAGCAAGGCCAAACCATCCCGCCACACTTTACATTTAATGCATATGAAATTCATCAATGTGGTTATCAGTGGCCTATCATGGTTTTTAAAGGCAATCATATGCCTACACAGTATTGGTCCCATGGGATGGTTAGTAGTCTTTAGGAAGACATACCTCACGCTGTATTGTACCAGGTTTCCTATGGTCCACTGTGATGAGACAGACACATTTTTCTGCAATATCATCTATATCTCCTACACTGTCACCACCTAGAAGGAAAAAAAGAGAAAATAAGAACATCTAGAATTTCTTCCTCTTACCTAATATATTCACTATCTCCATAAAAAGCCTAAAACATTAAGGTACAAGAATGTCTAAAGATTAGGAAACTTATATCCTTACTTCTGTTTCTTGTGAGAATCTGTTTTGCCGGTTTTAGCTAATTGGCTAATTTATTCGTCAATGATTTCAGCAAAAAGGTCTCATGAAATTCACTCGTTTATTCATTCATTCATTGAAAATGCAAAATTCCCAACTCTCATGAATTTTACATTCCAGAGGAAGAAAAAGATAAAAACCAGAAATGATTAAGTAAAAAGATAGGATATTAGATATCAGTAAGTGCCATAGGTAAAAACAGAGTGAAAATCAGGGAAATTGCAGCAGGAACCATGGAGTGCATTTTTAAGTAAGATCATTAGGAAAGACCTCACTGAGGAAGTTTCTGGAGAACAGATTAAGGAGGTAAATGCAGGAGTTATCTGTAGGCAAAATAAGCAGACTAAAAACAAACACCTATGAACCTGGCTGGTGTAGCTCACTTGATTAAGTGCAGGCCTGTGAACCAAAAGGTCACTGGTTCAATTCCCAGGCAGGGCACATACCTGGGTTGTGGGCCAAGTCCCCAGTAGGGGGCATGTGAGACACAGCCACACATTGATGCTTCTTTCCCTCTCTCCCTCCCTTCCCTTCTCTCTATAAAATAAATAAATAAATAAATAAATAAATAAATAGATATATAGTCTATATATCAATATACTGAAGTCAATATAGATGTAGATATGTACTGATATGGATAAGTTTTCCCCAGCTGTTGTGTGGAATTTAGACAGTTGGGTCAAGATTAGAAGCAGGCAACAAATTAGGAGTCCTTTGCAATTATCCAGATTAGAAATAATGTTGCTTTGGACCATGTCTCAGTGGTGGAGGTTATTAACTATTAGTTGAATTTTAAACATATTTTGAAAGTAGAGCTGATAGGATTTGTTGCCAAATGGAGCATTTGTTACAAAAGAAAAAGAATCAAAGGTGACAACAAGATTTTTAGCCTTAGCAGCTAAAGAACAGTGCAGCTGTAATCAAGATGAAGATTTCAAGAGAAGCAGGCTTTGGATAATAAACAAGTCTGTTTTGAAAATGTTAAGTTTGAAATGGATAACTTTTGAATACTTAGATAGAGCTAATGAGTAGGCGGTATTATACAGGTCTGGAATTCAGGGATTTAGGGGAAACGTCCAGGCTGGAGAATACTTTTATAATTCATTGATGTTAGGAAAATATTTAAAACCATGATCATCAAGGAGTGAATTTAAATAAGAAGAAAGAATATAATAAGATTGTGTCCAGCATTCCTACAATGTTGAATGAAATATTTGAAGCTAAAAAGAATAACTGTTGATACCAAAGAAAAACCACCAGAAGAGTGAATACGCTAGACTACAACTGAAGAGCTATTTTTTAGGAAGTGGCTACATCTAAAACCAATATAATCACATATGTCTATTATATCTTAATTTTTTTAAAAAGTATGAATGATTAATATGTAAAATGCTGCTGATAGCTAAAGCATGGTGAGAACTGAAGGCTGCTATTTGTTTTAGCAATGTGGGTATTGTAAGTGATTTTGATAGAAGTAGTTGTGGTTTGAAAGTCTCATTGCAATATCTTCAATGAGAATAGAACTCCAAATAGTAAGTATTAACAATTACTTTGAGATAATTTTCTGTTAAATGGGGCAGAGATAGAGTGATACCTAGAGAGAAATTAAGCAAGTTTGTATGTGTGTTTCAAGATAAAAAATATCACAAATAAATGAGAATGGTATTGTTACAGAGCAAAACAAGGGGGACCCTGGACGATAATACTATCACTGAAAGAGACTCAGGTCCGTCTTGTCTGCCGCCTTAAAAGAAATATCTCTCAGTGCCAGAGATTCGTGAAAAGGAAAGGAAACGTTTATTTAGTGCTATACAAACTTAAAGTAGTGACCTAATGTCTTTACCAAAATCCCAAAGTCCCTTAAAACACCCACAAACATACACAGTCCTTTCTTCCCCCTCTGCCCAGTCTGGGGTACTATATCTCAGGAAAGGAAATAGAAGTCCTTGGCTCAGGCAATGTCTGGTTATTCCCAGTAATCCGTGCTCAGCTGGTAGGCCTCTCTCGGTTCTCGGCACCATCAGCTGTGTCGCTGGAATCTCTGCTAAAGCTGGGTGATGGTTCCCCCTCCTACTGCTGTGGGGGTCCCCACTCTGGCAAAGCTGTGTGGTCCTCTCTCCACCGCTCCAGCCATGTGGTCCTTTCTCCACCACTCCAGCCATGTGGTCCTCTCTCCCCCAGGACCACAGGAGTCCCCACTCAGCCAAATCTGCGTGGTTCTCTCTTCTATAGCCATCGCGCCTGGGCTTTTAAATCCCCGCGCTAATCTTCCTCTGCAGCCCCACTTCCGACTCCTCCCACACTTGGCCACACCTGCCCTCAATCCGCTGTCCTTTCCAGCTTTTCTGGTCGCCATCGTGGGTCTGGGCAGGTGTGGCCCCACGTCATGGAGCCGATCATCCCCAAGCTCTCACGCAGGCTTTGTAACTTGGGGGACCTGCCCCCCCCAGTTACATCTTGGTGGGGAAGTTACTTCCATCCCCCTGGCTCGGAGCATGGCCACAGCTACTTAACATGTCCATGCAGCCAGTCAAAGGTTATAGATATGTTAAATGACCACACCCCAGAGGTTAGCTGCAGAGCTGTTGCTATGCAAAACAGCTCTCAATGGGCCTGCTCCATTTGTCCCTTTCCCCCACCCACACCTGGGGGGTGGGGTGGGGATAGGACATCCTAGTATTTTCTGAACACCTTAAGTTCTGGACCCCATTTTAAATGTCCATTTAGGGTCCCCCCCTTGGCCGCACCCTATAACAATCCCTCCTTTCAGATATACACCCTTTAAATTCTTTTAAAGGACAATGGACGAAGGTCTCATCTTCTTGTAACTACTTCCAGCTGGACATGGATGTCGTCCTACCTACCCATGGGTCAGGGGTGCCCTGAAAGGGGGCGTGCAGCACAGAGGGAGTCCTTCCTGTAAGGGGAAGGACCTTACAGAATCCTGGTCAGTTGGCTGTCACCAGGAAGTCGCAGGCTCGGGGTCCAAAGGCTGGCATTACTGGACCATTGGCATCTTGGTCATATTCTGGAGGTGACAGATTTGGAAAGAGTTGGAAGGCACAATTAAATCATAATCACTAAATGACAAAGGCAGGGACTTACATAAGGAATGGTTTATCAGGAGGAAGGTGTACAAGGCATGCTACACCTGTCCAAAACCCTTGTGTCCTGCTATACTTCACTCAGGCAGAGGGGGATACATTAAGCTTTCCCTCCTTTCAGATATCTGGCCCCTTTCTGTCCAAGCCATCAAGACAGAAAAGGGAAAATCAGTTCTAAAGTGAAGCCCACAGACCGCCCAAATCCTCCACCAACCCAACCACTCAGTTCAGTTAAACCGTTGAGTCTCAGGGGGCAATGATGAGAATGGGCTCCTTAAGCGAGGTTTATATTTACTCATTCATTCAACCGATTACTCAGGTAATGAAGTCATAGGTATATGCCTATGAAAACAGAACATACAGGTTAATCCACATAACAATCACCAAACCAGTCTCTTTGCCTTCGAGACTGTCTTTTGGGAAGACATTCAGTTGCAAGGCTTTTCCTGCAATGACATTTGCAATAGCAATTTGACAGGTTCTCCATACCTGTAAATTGTACATCTTTGGTGATGTTACAAACCCAGTTCTAACTTTCAAATGAAAACAGACTTTCAAGACAGTTAGCTGCGTCATTCTGATGTCCAATACTGAGCACTGTGATTTTTCTTGAACCACAATTTTTCTCCTTAAGATCACCCTCCTTGTTATAAAAGGGACTACTTTGAGTCCTGCTTTTAATTTTGACTGTTTGTTTGCATAAACACACCAAGAGCAGCCTGGATCACTTATGATCTTTGAGTGTGCTTTGCTGGAACTCACACAGGGAACCTTTAAATTGACTTCTCAGTTCACCCCTCGGGGCACAGAAGCAGAGCCACACATCTGCCATCTGGCTTCGCCTGTACCAGTTGCTTCACTCAAATCCTTGAGGTTTTCCATTGTGTCTACAGGTTTCTTTTTTTGGCCATCTTTCAGAAAAGCAACCTTCATTCCTTCCCTGGAAAGACTGCCATGAACCACACAACCAATCAAAGTACCAGGCTTTTGCTAGCTTTGCAAGTCAATCCCAGTTCCTCAGGGCTTTCTGGTAATGACCAGAACCCAGACATGCCTCTTTCAGGTATGACATTCCAGTCAAAGTCCTGGTTAACAAAAAAACACTACTAGCGACTGATCTTATTGGTTTTATGCAAAGAAACATTATGTCATCACTCATTCTTTCAGAAGGCCAAATTCTGGAGGGATCTGGTAGGAAGAAAAATTTCCTTCTGATCTCCACCAGGCTTCTCAAAACATTCACTTTTCTATTCATCTTTACAGTTTTCATATCTTATACTTTACTTTCACCTTTACTTTCCTGGAGTGTGAAGTTTCAACGTTCCCTGGAATCCTCAATTGTCCTCTTCAGAGTAGATACAGAGCAAAATCCAAAACACAGTTCCAGAACAATACACAGGTGGAGGCATTCTCTTGCACCAATGTGTTCATCAGTGCCTCGCAGAGACATGCTCCTTCAGGTCTGGTCTCTTGGCAGAGACATGCCTCCTTTGCCTCTGGCTGAAACAGATAGCCCCAGATGACCCTTTTCTGGGTCCCAAGTGGTAAAGGCATGCTCCCCAACCAGTTACAGGTGACCATAACAGGTCTTCAGGTGACCTTAAACAGGTCTTCAGATACAGATTTCTGATCAGAAACAGAACCAAAATTGCAGAGCTTTGCTCTTCCAGATCCGGTCTTATGGTGGAGACATGCCGCTTTGCCTCTGGCTGAAACACATATCAGCCCCAAATGACCCTTCCTGGGTCCCGAGTGGCAAAGGCATACTCCCCAACCGGCTACAGGTGACTTTTCCTAGGTCTTCAGATACAGAATTTTCTGATCAGAAATAAAACCAAAATGTGAGAAATTTGCTCTTCTCCACAAAACCAGAAAATAATTGAGGCTTCCTTTATTCTAGGTTTAAAACTTTCACATCCTTTGCATATATTTCTACTTATCCAGATTTAACCAATTTCCTTTAATCCTGGTTCCTTTCCCACATTGGGAAGGACTATACTTAAACTCAGTATTTAAACTCAGTATGTGGCAGGCAGAAGTCCCTAGCACTACAGGTACCTTCTACTAAAAGTCCCTAGATTCGCAGGGACATCTCGCAGCTTTCTGAAGCTTAGACCTTGCAAACACCATATATATCAGATGGTCAACCTTGGACCTCGGTTTATGACCTTCAGAACCAGAGCCATTCCTATCAGAAACAGTTACACAGAAAATCTGACTAATGCAATGCCCACACAGCAGCAATGCACTGTCCATAATCTGGAAAGAACCCTTAGCCCACCACCTTAACCAGTTCCAAGATGGTGGCACCCATGTGTGCCGGCTCATCCAAGATGGCAGCACCCATGCACACTCAGTCCTCCCTGGTGGGGCACTCACGTGGCTCACCCTCCATTTTACCCAAAATGGTGGCGCACCCACATGGCTTGCTATCCGATCCCCAACATACATGCAGGCGCGGCTTACAGAGCCTAGGGGTTTGCTTTCTCCCCAAACCTGAGTACAGGTTCCCTTACTGCCCCCTGGGCTCACCGAAACTGTAAGTGAGCAGACAGGGGGAACCTGGGAGCAGCATACTAAACAAACCATTATCCACAACCCCATCAGAGAGACCTCCAAGGCACTTCCCACCCCCTGGGGAGGAGGCAGTGCTCCAGGGCTGACCCCCACCTACTGGGGCTGGGCTGCCACCGGAGTCGGCAACACGCAGGCCCCGCCCACCTGCAGAGGCTGCAGCGGGACCCCGGCCTCGCCCACCTGTAAAGATGTCAATGGCCCTACTGCTCTAGTTTTGAGCGCCAAGGGGGCCCCTCCCACCTGTTGACAGGACTGGTGAAAGGAGCCAACTCGCAGAGAATGTTCATCTGTGGTAGAGACTTCTCCCACCTGCAAGGGAGGGGTAATCAGGGCTCCCCCCCCACTTCTTGGGGAGGAAGCTGCGCCACCAGAGCACCCCCTGTCTGCGAGCCCCCATTCCTTGGGTTCAGAGCATTAATGAGGTTTATCTCCTCACTCTTTCTCTCTCCCTGTTATCTACTATCAGGGAGGGGTTCTGAGACAACTTTTCTCTTCTGAACCATCACACGCTTCCCTGTCTCTGGGTTAAAGCTGTTGTGTAATATAATAAAAGAACTATTCACACGGTTCCAACAAAGCAAGCAAAAGTTCAAAGCAAGAAGAATACAGACGGCGTAAAGACCGGGTATTTCCCCAGCTATTGCCCACAATGCTAGCTCCATTGTTCCGAAAAAGACACTTAGAAACCAAGCTTTCAACCAAAACACTTTCACATCTCTGCTCCCTCCCCGTTTCATTTCCTTTTCACCTTTCCAGGCATGATAGGCTGCCGATGCCCCCAGGAGGAGCACAGAGAAATTCTCAAGACTGGGAAAACTCCGAAGTCTCACTCTCTCGCACCTGAGGGGGTTGGTCTGCCACGGACAATCACCGTCCTGGCGGAGTCGCCAAAAACTGTTACAGAGCAAAACCAGGGGGTCCTGGGACGATAATACTATTACTGAAAGAGACTCAGGTCTGTCTTGTCCGCCGCTTTAAAGGAAAGATATCTCTCAGTGCCAGAGATTCGTGAAAAGGAAAGGAAACATTTATTTAGTGCTATACAAACTTAAGGTAGTGACCTAATGTCTTTGCCAAAACCCCAAAGTCCCTTAAAACACCCACAAACACGCACAATCCTTCCTTCGCCCTTTTCCCAGTCTGGGGTACCATACCTCAGGAAAGGAAATAGAGTCCTTGGCTCAGGCAGCCCCTGGTTCTTCCCAGTAATCATTGTCGGCTGGGACACCTTCCTCGGTTCCCAGCACCATCAGTTCTTTCGCTGTCCAGGCAGGATCTCCAATTAATCCATAGCCATGCAGCACCGTCTCATGACTACTGGTAAGAGTTCTTTCACCCTTCTTCCAGGCAAAGTCTCTCTTGCTTCCCAGGCCACGTGACCAAAGGAAGCACCTCAAAGCCATGCAGTCCTCTCCGACCAGAGCTATGGGGGTTTGCATTCTGGCGAAACCGCGTGGTTCTCCCCACAAAGCTGCGGGGAGATGGGGTTGCCACTCGGCTTTGGTCGAGTGGGGATTTTCTGCTAAATCTGCATGGTGAATTCTCTCACACAGGGCTTCAGGAGCCCCTACTCTGCCAAAAGCCGCATGGGTCTCTCCCACAGGGCTGCAGGAGCCCTCTATTCTGCCAAAAGCGGCATGGTTCTCTCCTCTACGATTGCAGCTCCTGGGCTTTTAAATCCTCGCGCCAATCTTCCTCTGCAGTCCCACTTCTGACTCCTCCCACACTTGGCCACACCTGCCCTCAATCCGCTGTCCTTTCCAGCTTTTCTGGTCGCCATCGTGGGTCTGGGCAGGTGTGGCCCCATGTCATGGAGCCAATCATCTCCAAGCTCTCACGCAGGCACTGTAACTCGGGGGACCTGCCCCCGACCCAGTTACACCTTGGTGGGGAAGTTACTTCCATCCCCCTGGCTCAGAGCCTGGCCATAGCTATTTAACATATCTATGTAGCCAGTCAAAGGTTATAGATATGTTAAATGAGCACACCCCAGAGGTTAGCTGCAGAGCTGTTGCTATGCAAAACAGCTCTCAATAGTCCTGCTCCATTTGTCCCTTTCCCCCACCCACACCTGGGGGGAGGGCGGGGTAGGACATCCTAGTATTTTCTGAACACCTTGAGTACTGGACCCCATTTTAAATGTCCATTTGGGGTCCCCCCCTTGGCCGCACCCTGTAACAGTATCATCAAAATCAGCGTAAGCCATTTTTTTTTAATTTTAATTTTTATTTTAATGATTGTTCAAGTACAGTTTTCTCCCCTTTACTCCCAATCAAGCCCACCCATCCCCCTCCCATCTTCCCTCCCATTACCACCCTCCCCCTAATTTTTATCCATGTGTCTTTTAACTTTGTTCCTGCAAACCCTTCCCCTTTTCCCCTGAAATTCCCTCTTCTCTCTCCTCTGGCCACTTCCTGCCTGTCCCCTAATGCAGTGTCTTTGACTACATTTTGCTTGTTTCTTTGTTTTGTTGTTTAGGTTCCTGTTAAAGGTGAAATCATGTGGTATTTATCTTTCACTGCCTGGCTTATTTCGCTTAGCATAATGCTTTCC
>PVIA01014912.1:0-24856 GCA_004024845.1 Tonatia bakeri | reverse complement strand
CCAGAATACTGGACCTGGTTAGGTAGAGTCCCTGTGGTACAGTGATTGGCTTGTTTCACCCTGTTCTCTCTGGGGTCCTGAGCACCACATGAAGTTCAGCCCTTTTGTGTTTCAATGAAGCCTTTGTGTGTGGGCTCACTCTATTTCTCTCAGTCTCTCACACAGCAGTATTCTGAATCATCCTATTTGGTGGTGTATCTGCTGTTCACCAATGCAGCCTAATGTGTCATGTGGCTTTAGATTTCTTCTAATAAGTCTTAACCATGGCAGTGTTTTGTTGTTGTGGTGGTGGTGGTGGTCATAGTTGAGCCAGTAACATGCAGTTTGTGTAAAGTTGGGTAAATGTAAATCTAGAACATTTATAGGAGAATCTCAGAGGCTCTGAGAGACTGGGTTAAATGCAAGGACACAGCCCAAACCTGGGTGTCTTTCTGCCTAAGATTAAATCTCTGTTAGAGGTCTAGAATGATGCTGGTCCAGCCCTACCACCACACACATTGACATTCTGTAAGCATGAGGATGGGATGCAATTGGATGAGCATGAGAAGAGAGATATGCGAAAAAGACAGTAAGTTCTGAACCTATTCCAAGGAGGAAACATCATCAATCAGTCAATGTAATAATTAAATTTTGCAGAACCAATGGCAGAAACCAACTTCCACAATGGTCTCCATGACAAACAAAGTCTCCAGGAGTAGCACTGACCAATTCACAGAGACATCCACAGGTAGGATCTATGAGAGGAAATAGAAGCTTCTGTCTTAGATGTGTTCATTAATTATGGACAGGAAAATTTGACACATAACATTACATAGCAGGGCACCTGTAGCTACTATCCTTTCTAGCAGGTCTGGGTGCACCAGAAACTATGGGAATAACAAAGATTCAGACCAAAGTCTTAATTGAAATATTATCTTTTTTTTAAGATTTTATTTATTTATTTTTAGAGAGGGAAGGGAAGGAGAGAGAGAGAGAGAGAGAGAGAAACATCAGTGTGTGGTTGCTGGGGGACATGGCCTGCAACCTAGGCATGTGCCCTGACTGGGAATCAAACCTGCGATGCCTGGTTCGCAGCCCACGCTAATTGAAATATTATCAAAGGGCATCCCAATGAGAATCAGGTATTAACATTGTCAAACAATTTAATATTCCAATGACTTGTTAGAAACTTAAAGGAAAAGGGAGGCAGACTTTGGGATCAGAAAGGTAACTGCCAGTGAGTGATAGAAACTAAAAGAAAGAATCAAATGGAAGAAACAACAACACAGACTCAGAAATGAAAACTACTTTCAACAGACTCACAACCAAATTCCTAAATGTCATAAACTCCAAATAGAAGTCCCAGTAGGAAACCCCCTCAGCCCTGGCAGGAGGGATATTGTAAAAGGAATGAAAACAAAAGTGAAACAGGCCAACTGCTGGTGAGCATGTGGAGAAAAGGAGCCCTTGTACACTCTAGATGGCAAAATAAAATTGTTCTGCCCCATGGAAAACAGCATACTGATTTCTCTAAAAAGGAAAAATAAAAGAAATCCTTCTTGATTGAGCCATGAAGCTTCCAGATGTTAATTCAAGAATAAAAACCAGGAACTGAAAGAGGTATTTGCACTGCCCTGTCCAGTACAGTATTATTCACTGCAGTCAGTACATGAAGTACACCTCAGTGTCTGCCACTCAATGACTGTGTAAACATGGGCTATATGCCCATGACACAGTGTGACTCAGCCTTTAAACAGAGGGAATCCTGCCATAAACCACAACGTGGTTGAAACTAGGTGACACTGTGGTCTTTGAAATTAAGTCATATTGAAAAAGGTAAATTTTGAATGCATTGCTTATCCTATGCATTTAAATTAGATTTTTTTTTCCAACTGCATGTGCAGGTATTCAAGGTCTGAGTTGGTGAAAGGCAATTACAAGAGACTGAGGGATCAGTGGAGTGTTGGCCATGGTGGAGCCCTGCCCTTACAAGAGAGAATGACTGACAGAGGTACCTGGAGGAGACAGTTGTTGCTGGACAACATCAGACCTGGTCTTGGATACTGTGCATTCACAAGAGCCTATGGAGTGCAGCTCTCTGCCTGGAAATGGGAGGAAGGGACAGAGAACCCAGCCACTGTTAAATTAAGATGGCTGTGTGAATCCCAGGAAGCACCCCTTTGTAATCTCTGAGACGAGCCATTTCCACACTGAGTAAATAATCACTGAAATCACCTACTTTGATGTCTGTGTTATCACCATAACTATCATCATCATAGTCATCATCAGCAGCAGAAGCATTAGTCATATCATCATCATCCCCATAGCTCTAGCCATCATCATCCTCACCATAACCATCAGCATCATCATCACCATCATCATCGACATCATCATACCAGCATCACCACAACCATCATCAACACCATCCTTATCCACTTCATCCTCATCCCATAACCATCCTCATCATAGCCATATCATCATCATTATTATCATTTCCTCACTTGTAATCATTATTATTTTCTGTATACATAGTGGTTGTTCGCACACCATGGCCCTTTATCTGAAAACAAAGCTGGTGCCTCCTCTTAGATGGCATTGTGAGATTTAAATCACTATGGTCCCACCTCTAACTTTACCCAAAGTGTTCCAAAAAGCTGATGAGCTTGGATAGGGAACATATTTTGTCTAAGATGTAGGACTAACACTCCCATCCAATTCCATCATCATCACCACCTCCACAGCCACCCCATCACAATCACCATCATTTGATTCACTGTTACTGTTCTTCTCATGTTCTATTAAACTGATGGTTGTCCCCACATAATAACAATTTATCTTTTTTTGTGTGGCTCATTTTTATAGTTGCTAAGATAGATAGGTTGTCAGGTGCTTTTATTTCACATTTGACTGCTGACAAATAAAGGCTCCTGTCATCCCCTTCTCCATCTACCCCACATGGGAAAACCAAGAAGAAAGTCTGGGTCTCCTCTTTAGATGTCACTGGAGGACCTAAAGCACGAAGACTCTGTAAGAAGATTTACCTCTTCCCTACCACACTGACGAATTAAAGCCCTGAGCCAGTATCCTTTCCTGGTTCTATCAAAGCAGGTCTGACTTACTGAGGGGCCTTTCCTGTTCCTCCCAGAGATTTAAACCATATGCTGCTTAAATGCTCTAGGTTCACTTCATGTGGGTTCATCATAAGCCTGGGCATCCACACCAGTCTGTTCTGGGTTCTTTTGCTTCTGTGTGATGTCACCTGCATTTGGTGCTGGGAGCACAATGCCAAGTCTGTAGTTATCACCACTTATAATTTCTCTCCTCTGGCATTAAACTCATATACGTCTGGTAACACTCATCATGCATGCTGGCTGGCTTGGACACTGTGTTGTGTGTGGCTGGGTCCCCAGTTAAATCCAGCAAAATCTCTGGTTAGATCATGCTTGGGTAAGTCAGAAGTTTGATGATTCATTTGAATTGGGCACAAGAGTGTCTGAAAGACATTCTTCATTTTAGCCATGAAAGAGTGCTATCTTTTCTTGCAAGAGATTTTCTAACTCAGAGACCACAGAAGTCAGCAAAGATCAAGAATCCAGAGAGTTTCCCTGAGGCAAACTGTACAGAAAAAGGAAACCACACAGGAAATCAGCCCCAACTTCCACCTGTACCTGCTCCTGAGATGGTCCTTGTGTTCAGGGACCTGGAGCGCCTCCAGGTGGTTGCAGCCCTTCCTGCAGGTATGTTTGTGCCTGGGTGTCTGCTGCCTTGCTGTCACTGTGTCTGCTGCTCATTTGCAGATACAGTGTGTTCTTGCCATGGTCTCTGGAGATGGTGAATCTGTTCTTCACAGAGTTGGCACAATATGTGCCACTTCCACCAGGATTTATGCTACAAACACAATCCAGCTCCTTCCCTGGAGCCTGGCAGACCCTGTTCATCCAGATACTACTGAAGGTGAATTCAGAGGCTGTACAGGAGAGCCTCAGAGACCCTGTAGGCTGTCCCAACCCTCCCCTAGACTCCACCAGCTGCAGCTTACACTGGAAACCTGCAAACACAAAGTAATCTTTGTCTGGAAACTGTCACATTGCCACTCTTCCTCTCAGTCATACCAACTCACATGTCTCCATGTCTCCATAAATTACTCTTAAAATAGCAACAAAGAAAACCCAGCTGAGCCCAAACTTCATGGTGCTTGGTCCTGAGCAGGGACTGGGAACATGTGGGAATCCTGGTCTAGGCTCCTGTCCCAGAGCTGCAGGGTCAGGGCTGGGCTTCTTTTCATGAGCAGAGGGGCCAATTTGCATGCCAACCTACTGTATAGGAAAATCTGGGTTTAAACACTGACCTGAAGGAGATGGTCCCAGAGTTTGACTTATCAAGGGCCCAAGTATATTACAAAGTAACTAAAAACAAAGTTAGAATTACTGTAATCCCTGTTCAGTTTGATCCAGTCAGTCTGAGGTTCATCCTATTCCCAGAAGTTTGTTGGGTCAACTCCATGTCCAGGCACCTAGGACCAAACATTTGGGCACGAACAGAAGGCAAGCGATTGATATTACTCTCCCCACCCAACTCTTTACTTTGTCTGGGAGAGGTAAAAATACATCCCCAGGTCAGAATAAGAAATAGTAAAATAAAAAAAAATATATATATATATATATATATATATATATATATATATATATATATATATATATATAATATATATATATATTCTGTACACTTGGTCCTGTACCTGCTCCAGTAGATTTGCACATGAGTTCAGAGAGAGAAAATAGTCATAAACTGAGAAGGATTTAAAATGAGATGTGCCATTGAAAGTCACCAGCAATGAACAAAATAACAGGAATCTACCCTCACAAGTAGAGGGAAAATTAAAGTTCAGGAGGTTCATGTTCAAGTGATAGGAAGTTCTGTCGGACCCTTTCTCCTCTACAAAGTGATAGGACTATGAACTAAGCAGAGTGTGACCCTAGAGCACGTGGACATAGTGCTGGAGGAGGTGGAGCATCGGTGCGGATCACTGGGAGACAGAAGTGTGAACTCTACAGGGAAGCAGACTGTGATCCTGCGTTATGTTCATTTAGTGGGTTTTGGTGCTGAATATGCAGCAGCTTCATCCCTCATTTTTCTTTTAACTCTCTAGGCTGTTTGTTAAAACCAGGTTCGAACATTAGGGAAGCAGAAGAAGCTCAGTCATGAGTAGATACGCTTAGTTGAAAATATAGGTAGAGATTGTCAATAAAGTATGTAAAAATAATAGATATTTAATTATGGAAATCCTTGAGACCAATCACTAATACAAAATAAGGCAAAATAACATTAAGATTGATATGAAGAGCATCATTTTTCTTCATTGATTGATTACAGAGTGAATAATTCATTTAATTAACCTACCCTTTCTGGAGATGGCGGATATAACTATCTATAAACCTGGTCAGTTGTGGTGGTTCAGCCTTATTTTCACCATCAGAATCAGTGGCTCTGAGAACATGTGATGTACTTCTAATCAGGAATGCAAGAAATAGGTCCATCCCTGGTTCATCACAAGTAAATTTCAGAAGCGTTTTCTCCTCCCTCCTTCACCCATATTGTGTCTGTATATGAACCTCAGTCATACTGTTACATCATCCACATGAGATGGGTGTCACTTGGGCATGAAGTGCCATGCTGTGTGGATCAGTATGCAGCACTGGGGAGTAATTTTCCCAGGCGCATGGATGGTGGTATTAAGCAAGCCTGGAACCAACACTTTCAGGGTTATTGTTTATGTGGTCATTTCCATCTTCATGTAGCAAGTTCAAGTTGTGTTATGTTACTTCCCTTAGAAACAGCCACACATACTCATCTAGTTATTAATATATTGGGTTGGCCAAAAAGTTTATCTGGTTTTCCAGTGAGAGGGCTGCAGTAGCTCTCAATTGTCTTTCTTTTTCTAATTTTATTTTAATTATTGTTCAAGTACAGTTCTTTGTCATTTACTCCCATTCCAGCCCACCCACCCATCCTTCTCCACCTCCCTCCCATTTCCATCCCCCGCTAGTTTTTTGTCCATGTGTCCTTTATATTTCTTCCTGTAAACCCTTCCCATTACCCCCTGAAATTCCGTCCCGTCTCCCCTCTGGTCATTGTCAGTCTGTTATCTATTTCAGTGTTTTTGGTTATATTTTGCTTGTTTTATTTTTTGTTTGTTTGTTTTTGTTGTGTAGGTTACTGTTAAAGGTAATATGGTATTTGTCTTTTACTGCCTGGCTTATTTAGCTTAGCATAATGCTTTCCAGGTCTATGCATGCTGTTGTAAAGGGTAGGAGGTCCTTCTTTCTTTCTGCTGCATAGAATTCCATTGTGTAAATGTACCATAGTTTTTTGATCCCACCAACAGTGCACTAGGGTCCCCTTTTCTCCACAACCTCTCCAACACTTGTTGTTTGCTGCTTTGTTTATTATGGCCATTCTGACTGGTGTGAAGTGGTATCTCATTGTGGTTTTAATTTGCATCTTTCTGATAGCTAGTGATATTGAATATCTTTTCCTATGTCTCTGGATCCTCTTTATGTCCTCCTTGGAGAAGTGTCTGGCCAAGTCCTTTGCCCATTTTTCAATTGGGTTGCTTGTCTTCTTAGGGTGGAGTCGTGTTAGTTCTTTATATAGTTTGGAGATTAAACCCATGTCTGAGGTATCATTGGAAACTATGTTTTCCCATACAGTTGGTTGTCTTTTTATTTTAATACTGTATTCTTTAGCTGGGCAAAAGCTTTATATTTGATGAGATCCTATTTATTTCTTCTTTCCTTTGTGTCCCTTGTTCTAGGGACATGTCAGTAAAAATATTGCTTTGTGAAATATCTGAGATGTTCCTGACTATGTTCTCCTCTAGGACTTCAATGGTGTCATGGTTAATGTTTAGATCTTTTATCCACATTGAATTTATTTTTGTGTATGGTGTAAGTTGTTACTCAAGTTTCATTTTTTTACACATAGCTGCACAGTTCTCCCAACATCATTTGTTGAAGAGGCTA
This sequence comes from Tonatia bakeri, assembly GCA_004024845.1. Lineage (NCBI taxonomy): Eukaryota > Metazoa > Chordata > Mammalia > Chiroptera > Phyllostomidae > Tonatia > Tonatia bakeri. The sequence goes on along the minus strand of PVIA01014912.1, from coordinate 17,855 downwards.
TTTTTACTCCATTTTATGTTCTGCCCTCTTTGTCAAATATTAATTGACTATAGAGACTTGGGTTTATTTCTGAGCTCTCTGTTCTGTTTCATTGGTCAATGTGTCTGTTTTTATGGAAGTACCAGGAAGTATGTAATCAATGTGTCTGATTACAGTGGTCTTATAATACAGTTCCGTATCAGGTATTGTGATCCGTCCTACTTTACTCTTCTTTCTCAAAATTACAGCAGGTATTCAGGGGCGTTTATGGTTCCATATAAGTTTTTGAAGTATTTGTTCAATGACTGTGAAATATGCCATTGGCACTTTAATAGATATTGCTTTGAATATATAATTTGCTTTGGGTAGAATGGACATTTTGATGACATTAATTCTTCCAATCTATGAATATGGTATATGTTTCCATTTGTTTGTGTCTTCCTTGATTTCTTTATTCAGTGTTATGTAGTTTTCTGAATACAGGTCTTTTACCTCTTTGGTTAGGTTTATTCCTAGGTATGTTATTTTTCTTTTTGCTATATCAAGCGGGATTTTTTTCTTGATTTCCTCTTCTGCTGTTTCATTGTTGGTGTAAAAAATTCCCTTTGATTTCTGGACATTGACTTTGTATCCTGCTGTTTTGCCAAATTCAAGCAGTTTTTGGCTAAGTCTATAGGATTTCCTACGTACACTATCATGTCATCTGCAAACAGTTACAGTTTTGTTTCCTCCTTTCTGGTTTGAATGCCTTTTATTGCCTTTTCTTGTCTGATAATTGTGGCTAAAACTTCAAATACTATATTGAATAGAAGTGGTGAACATGGGCAGTCTTGTCTTGTTCCTGATCTTAGTGGAAAAGATTTTAGTTTTTGCCCATTGAGTAAGATGTTGGCTGTAGGTCTCTCATATATGGCCTTTATTAGGTTGAGGAATGCTCCCTCTATTCCCACTTTGCTGAGTGTTTTTATCATAAATTGGTGCTGTACCTTATCAAATGATTTTTCTGCATCTATTGATATGATCATGTGATTTTGTCTTTCCTTTTGTTTATGTAATGTATTACGTTTACTGATTTGTGAATACTGTACTATCCTTGCATCCCTGGGATGAATCCCATTTGGTCATGGTGTATGATCTTTTTAATGTATTGTTGGATGTGGTTTGCCAGTATTTTGTTGAGGATTTTAGCGTCTATATTCATCACCATTATTGGCCTGACATTTTCTTCCTTTGTTGTGTCTTTGCCTGGTTTTGGGGTTAGGATGATGCTTGCCTCATAAAAAGAGTTTGGAAGTCTTCCATCTTTTTGGATTTTTTGGAATAGTCTGTGAAGGATAGGGGTTAGCTCTTCCTTAAATGCTTTGTAGAATTCTCCTGTGAAACCCTCTGGTCCAGGGCTTTTGTGTATCAGGAGTTTTTATTATTATTATTATTACTGCTTCAATTTCTTTTGCTGTTATTGGTTTGTTCAGGTTTTCTACTTCTTCTTCATTGAGTTTGGGAAGATTATATTTTTCTAGAAATTTGTCCATTTCACCTAGGTTTTCAAATTTCTTGGCATATAGTTCTTTGTAGTAATTTCTTACAATTCTTTGTATTTCTGTGGTACCGATTGTAATCTCTCCTCTTTCATTTCTGATTGTGTTTATTTGGGCCTTTTTTCTTTTTCTCTTGACAAGTCTGCTTAAAGGCTTGTTGATATTGTTTATCTTTTCAAAGAACCAGCTCCTGGATTCATTGATCCTTATAATATACTTTTAGTCTCTATGTCATTTAATTCTGCTCTGATCTTGGTTATTTCCTTCCTTCTACTTGCTCTGGACTGTCTTTGTTGTTGTTCCTCGAGTTCTTGCAGACATAGGGTTAGGTTGTTTGTTTGAAAATTTTCTGTCTTTTTTAGGTAGGCCTGTATCGCTATGAACATCCCTCTCAGGACTGCCTTCACTGTGTTTGATTTCCTCCCTAGTTTTGTTCTTGACCCATTCATTGTTTAATAGCATGCTATTTAATTTCCATGATTTTTAGTGTTTTGGGTTTTTGTCCCTGGGGTTGGTTTCTAGATTCAGTCCCATGTGATCCAAACAAATGCTTGGTATGATTTCAATGTTCTTGAATTTGTTAAGGCTTGTTTTGTGTCCTATCATGTGGTCTATCTTTGAAAATGTTCTATGTGCATTTGAAAAGAATGTGTATTTAGCTTCTTTGGGATGGAGGGCTCTGTATATAGCAGTTAAGTCCATTTCATCTAGGGCATTGTTCAATTACACAATATCTTTGTTGATATTTTATTTGGAAGATCTTTCCATTTTTGACAGTAGGTGTTAAAGTCCTCCACTGTAATTGTGTTGCTCTCATTATCTTTCTTGAAGCCCTGTAATATTTTCTTTATGTATTTGGGTGCTCCTATGTTGAGTGCATATATATTTACAATGTTTATGTCTTCTTGGTGGGTTCTTCCCTTGAGTATTATGAAGTGATCTTCTGGGTCTCCCTTTATGGCCCCCCCTTTTTTTTGAAGTCTATTTTGTCTGATACCAGTATTGCTACCCCAGCCTTTTTTATTTTTTTCTGTCTGTTGGCTTGGAATATTTTTTTCAGCCCTTTATTTTCAGCCTGTATAGGTCTTTAATCCTGGGGTGGGTCACTTGTAGGCAGCATATGTGTGGGTCATGCTTTCTTATTCATTCAGCTATTCTATGTCTTTTGATTGGAGCATTCAATCCATTTACATTTAAAGTTATTATTGATAGGTACATATTCATTGCTGTTTATGTACCTGTTCTCTCTCTCTCTCTCTCTCTCACTCTCTCCCCCTCTCTCCCTCCTTCCCTCTCTCTTCTTTCCTTAAAGTAGTCCCTTTAGCATCTCTTGCAGAGCTGGTTTGGTGGAGGTGTCTTCTTTTAGACTTCTTTTGTCTGGGAAGCTTCTTATTTGACCTTCTATCTGATTGAAAGCCTTGCTGGGTAAAGTAGCCTTGGTTGCAGGCCTCTGGTTTTATTACTTGGAATATTTTATACCATTCTCCTCTGGCTTGGAGCATTTCCATTGAGGAGTCAGCTGCTAGGCTTATTGGTGCTCCCTTGTATGTTACCTCCTGTTTCTCCCTTGCCGCCATTAAGATTCTCTCTTTGTCTTGAAATTTTACCATTTTAATGATGATGTGTCTTGAAGTGGGCCTCTTTTGGTTCCTCTTGATTGGGACTCTCTTTGTTTCCTGGATTCATGTGACTTTTTCCTCTCATCAAGTTAGGAAAGTTTTCCATCATTACTTTTTCAAACAGGTTTTCTATCCCTTGCTCTTCTTCTCCTTCTGGTATTCATATTGTATGGATATTATTACATTTCATATTGTATTTCATTTCTCTTAATCCCTCTTCATTCTTTCTGAGCCCTTTTTTCCTTTTCTTGTTCTTTCCTGGTGTTTTTTCCTACTTTGTCCTCCAATTCTCTGATCCAATCTTCTGCTTCATTGATTCTGGTTTTGATTCCTTCCACTTTGTTCTTCAGTTCAGAAATTGTATTCTTCATTTCCTCTTGGTCCTTGTTGATAATTTCTATTTCCTTTTTCATGTTGATATAGTTTGCAGTGAGATTGTTGTAGCTTCCCTGTAGTTTCTGGTAGCTCATCATGAGCTTGTTGAGCTTCCTGATAATCATTGCTTTGAACTCAATATCTGATAGTTGAGTTGTCTCTATTTCATTTATCATTCTTTCTGAGGCTTCCTCCTTTCCTTTCCTTTGGGGATTGTTTCTTTGTCTTCTCATTGTTCGTTAGACTCTTCTTGTTAGCCTCTGTTTCTTAAATTGTTCTCTTTTGGTTCCCTGGGTTTATGGTGTGAACTTCTGTGGTAGAATACCTGTGAGATTCAGTGTTGCAGTCTCCTTGGGGTATCCTGGTGTTCACAGCTTCCCCTACTCTTTTTTTTGTGATCAATTGGAGGAGTAAGGAAAAATGTGTTAAGACAGCAAACCAGTATTCTATGATATTTACAGTAGAAGCCAGTAGAGAAGAGATAGGAGATCCTTTGTCTATGTATAGTGTTAATTTTAATCTTCCACCCCACTAACCACTTTTTAGAAAGGATGGAAAGAAGATAAGACTCTTGTTGGGGAGGGAAGGTTTGTCAGTTGGATCTAGAAAGCAGTGAGGTTGTGGGAGGTCAGATTCTGAGGTAGGGTGAGAGTAAAGAGTAGTAAATAGGTGCAGTGTGTGAGAGAATAGAGTTAACCACTAAAGTAATAGAGTCTGGGAAACCATGAAGTGGGCTAAGATCTGGGAGGGGTGTTGTATAGTATTTACAATTGCATGGAATAGCTATTATTTACAGTAATATTAGAGCTATAATCACATGACAGAATCTATGAGATCTAGATAACAAGAATAGGGAATATAGAACCTTGAGTAGTGTGCCTATGGAACACAAATGAAGGACAGTAAATTAGCAATACACTATCAATGAGATAGCAGGGGAAACCTGTCAAAAGATACAATGTACCCAGCCAAGGAAAGAAGACTATACAGAAAGAAGAGGAATTCCAAAGTACTATTAAAATAAAAAATGTAAGAATGATGAAAAATAATACAAATATGCAATAACTTTCCAGTTCAAAAAACAGAAGGAAAAAAAAAGCAGAAGATGGAAGGAAGAAGAGATAAATTTGGAAAGAAAGGAAGAAGGAATAACACTAGAAAGAAAGAAAAGCCTAAGGAATTGAGAGGTATAAAAATAATAACAATTAAAAAATAAAAAAAGCTACTTAAAAAAAGGAAAAATCAAACAATCAAACAAACAAACAAACAAACAAACAAAAACTTCTTGTTGGTTTCAAACTGGCCAAAGCAGTTTTCTGGTCTTGCTGACTTCAGCAGACTGAGGGGCTATTGGAGGGGCTTTTCTCCCTTCCTGTTCAGCACTCAAACAGCCTTTCACATACTCTCCCCAGGGCTAGCCATGCATTCTCCCCAGAGAAAGTCTGGTGCCTCTCTCTAGGGTCCTGGATGTGGGGTCTGGGCCCTCCTAAGTATGCTCTCCAGAGCTCACAGCATGGGCTCCCAAAATCCTGTGGAGCATGCTCCCCTTCCCGGTGGTCATAGCTGTGTGCTCTGGGGATCCTGCAGAGCACTGCACCTTTTCTGTGTTCACAGCTGTGGGCTCCAGGTCTTCCAGAAAACCACACTCTCTCTGGATTGCAGATGTGGGCATGTGACCAGGCCACCCTTGGTCTCACAGGCTGGGGTGCACGCTCTTCCCAGAGGTATGCATGGGTGCTCACAACCCCTGTGGGATTGCCTCTCAGTCCTCACTCCCATCCTCAGTTGTCTTTAATGTCACTTGAGGTAATGTTGTTAGAATGTATGGTGGCAGGTCTCTTATCACTGTGCATTTAAAATTTATCAAAGTTGGTGAGTTTTGTGTAGTCATTTTTATGTTGAAGACAGAAGAAAGTACATATTTTCATATGATTATTATTTCAAGAAAGATAAACATTCAAAGGAAATGCAAAAAAAAAGATTTCTGCATTATGTGAAGAAGGTGGTATAACTGATAAAATATCTCAAAAGTCATTTGTGAAATTTTGTAGTGGAGATTTCTCACTGAAAGTAGTTCCAGAGTTGTGTAAACCAGTTGTAGATTTTTCTTTTCCATTTCTTTTTAAAAAATATTTTATCGATTGTGCTATTACAGTTGTTCCACTTTCCCTTCTTCACTCCTGTCACCCTGCACACTCCCTCCCACCCACATTCCCATTTCTGTAAATTCTACTGTTGTTTAAGCACAGCTGTCTGCCTTCATATCTTCCCTTGACCCCAAGCCATCCCCACTTCCCTCCCCTGCTTCCATGCCTCACCTTGGTTTTCCCCATGTGTCCTTTATAGATATTCCTGAAAACCCTTGTCCTCTTCCCCTCATTATCCCCTCCCCTCTGGTTAGTGTCAGATTGTTCTTAATCCCAATGTCTCTGGTTATATTTTGTTTATTTGTTTGTTGTTTTTTTCATTATGTTCCCCTTAAAGGTGAGATGATATAGTGATAGCAATTAAATCAAGACATTAAGAACAATCAAGGTTATATCACAAAGGCAAAAACCAAAATACCATAAAAAATAAAAATCAATAAAATTATTGATGCCACTTTTATTTTACAGAAAATGTGTGTTCAATTTTATGGGGAAAAACTAATTGGAATTTTTGACCAACCCACTGATTTGAAAATCAATCCATCTTCTTTACTCGGTCATAAAATTAAGAGATAGATAGATAGATAAAAATAAATCTTACCATTTGAGATAAAGTGGATAGAGCCAGGTGGTATTATGCTGAGTGAAATAAGTTATACAGAGAAATAGAAATACCATATGATCTTACTATATGTAGAATCTAAAGAAAAAAATAAATAAATAAGAAGAATTAGACTCATAGAACCAGAGAACAGACTGGTGATTTCCAGGTGGGTGGGGGTTTGGGATCTTGGGTGAAAAAAGTAAAGTGATTGAGAAATACAAATTGGCACTTCGAGGTTAAATATTGGGATGTAAAGTATACAAAGGCAATAAAGTCAATAATATCTTAATAACTATATGTGGTGCCAACTGGGCACTGGATATATCCAGCCATTGGGTCACAAATTATTTAAATGGCTGATGACTCTGATGTAGGCAAGAAAGTCAGTTGAACTAGTACATAGAACCCTGGCTGGTTTGGCTCAGTGGACTTAGTGCTGGTCTTCAAACCAATGGGTCGCTGGTTTGATTCCCAGTCAAGACACATGTTTGGATTATAGGCCAGATATCCAATAGGAGGTGTTCAAGGGACAAATAGTCATTGATGGTTCTCTCTGTCTCTTTCTCCCTCCCTTCCCCCTCTCTAAACATAAATTAAAATCTTTACAGTATAAAATAAAATAACATATAGAATGTGAGATGGAATTTAAATAGAAAAATGATCTCATCATAATAAAAAGCTTCTGCAGAGCTAAAGAAAACAATATTAAAATAAAAAGAGAACCAACCATATGGGAAACATATTTGCATATATATGTATGTATGTATAAAGAACTCACACGACTCCACTCTAAGACAAACAACTCAATTAAAAAATATGCAAAAGACTCAAAAAATAGGCAACAGACACTTTTCCAAAGAGGACATACAGAGGATCCAGAGACATGGGAAAAGATGGTCAGTATTGACCCTTTTGACCCAACAATTCCACTGCTAGGATTATATCCTAAGAACCCTGAAACACCAATCCAAAAGAACCTATGCACCCCAATGTTCACCGCAGCACAATTTACAATAGCCAAGTGCTGAAAGCAACCTAGGTGCCCATCAGTAAATGGTACATTTACACGATGGAATTCTATGCAACAGAAAGAAAGAAGGAGCTCCTACCCTTTGCTACAGCATGGATGGAACTGGAAATCATTAAGTTGAGTGAAATAAGCCAGGTGGTGAAAGAAAAATACCATATGATCTCTCCTTTAACAGGAACCTAATCAACAAAACAAAGAAACAAGCAAAATATAACCAAAGACACTGAAATAGAGAACAGGCTGACTCTGACCAGAGGAAAGAGGGGAGGGGATTTCAGGGGAGAATGGGAAGGGTTTAAAGGAACAAGTATAAAGGACACATCGACAAAAATAATTGTGGGTGGAAATGGGAGGGAGATGGGGAGGGCTGGGTGGGTAGGCTGGGATGGGAGTAAAAGACAGAAAACTCTACTTGACCAACAATTAAATAAAATAAAATAATAATAAAATAAAATAAAGGAAAAGAAAAGAAAAAAAAGAAATATGTAGTAAAAGAAAAAGTTCCCAATTTCCAGAGAGGCAAAGGCAAAGGCAAGAGTGCCTGTCACAGTGAGACAGGCAGGATACACAGCTGAATTCCAAGACTGTACTCACACATTTCATCATCAGTGTAAAAAATCAGAACATCCTGCAGGTTTATTAGAGACTCCCATTGAGAACAACAGCCTAATATTATTCCCTGGTGATCCCTACCTCAGTAACACACTGGGGACTGCTCATCAGGACTTAGTATAATAATCTGATTTGTTGAAGGGACTTTCCTGTTTCTCCCAGAGATTTCAACACAGTGCATGATTCACATTCCATGTCTCTTTGAAAAGTGTGTCTGTCATCAGCTTGGACATCCACACCCAGCTGTGTGGGTCACTCTGCCTCTGTGTGGTGTCACCTACACTTGGTACTGTGAGAATGATGCCAAGTCAATGGTGGGCATCACTGGGGACTATGACCTCATGAGATGGTTTCATTATCCTCTGATTCCCACTGTCCAGCAAATACTTGTCCTGCAGCTGGCAGCTTGGATGGTGAGCACTGTGGGTCTGGGCTGACCTGTTAGTGTAGAAAAGCCTCTGGTTAGATTCAGTCAACATGGGTCAGAGGTTTGGTTATTCATTGAAATTGGGCACAAGGGTGTCTGAAAGAGATTCAGTCTTCTGTCCGTGGGAGAATATTTTCTTCCTTTACAACAAACTTGTCTAACTCAGACCTCAGAGGAACACAGAATCAAGAATCCAGAGAGATTCCCTGAGGGAAACTGTTACCAGAAGAAGAAATCAGAAAAGAAACCTCCAAAACATCTGACTGCACCTGCTCCTTTCATGGCCCTTATGTTCAGGGACCCTGAGTGCCCCCTGGTGGTTACAGCCTGGGTTGTGTCCAGCAGGACACATCTGGTAACAGGAGCATATAGGCCTGTGCCCTCTCCACTGGCCCCAACTCCTCCTCTGACCCTAATCTAGGGCAGAGTGGGGCATGCCTAGTGTGGTTCTAGGATCCCGTTTCTGTAATGAGAACATTAGTGGTGTCTGTACCTAGTGTTACCAACCCTCTAGGACTATATACACCTGTGGACTCAGAGTCCTCAGTACAATAAACATGTGCATTACCTGTAACATGGTCGTATATCAGCTGAGGTAAGTCAGGTTCAACTTGAAGTGACACAGGCTACTAGTGCTAAAGTCTGTGTTGGGCCCAGGACAACTAGTGTGGATTCACATAGTCCCTGTTCTGTCCCTTCTGTGATCATGGGTGTTTCCTGTCCTTTTCCATGTCTACAGGGACTAACTTTGCTAGGGACCCCAGTTTTGCTTCCCCATAATGCAACCATAGAGCCCAGAACTTTCCAATGTGCTCCAGGATGGAAGCACACCTGGAAAACACAGTCCAGATACCCAGCTCTGTGTGGCTTGCTGGCACCTTTGCATCCCCTAACCAAACTGAAGAGGATAAAAAATAACAGACCTGCTTGGCACTCTCATCTCACCACCACCTCCCAGTCTCCAGAGGGCTGAATGACCTCCTTAACTCTATGCTTTCTAACAGAGATGGCGGGGCCAAATGTCCACTCAAAGCAGTACCCCTTGGCCTTAGAGGATTGCACGACTAGGACAGGGAAGGCATAGCAATTCAGCAGGTGGGGGTGGGGGGCTGTCTGTGCACATGAGCTGGGCAACATAGGCCTTCTTCCTCAAGCTACACAGTTGAGACCCCCAATGGTTTTCTGTCCAGAGCCCTTCCAGAGAATAGAAAGCCCCTAAAAATCACTGCAGAATGTACCAATGGGGACACCTTTTCCAGCCTGGAACTGCTGCAAGGCCCCTGAAGCAATCCCAGATCCTGGTCTTGTATCAATAGGATCATTCCCTCCTGGGATGCTGCACTCATAGTCCCCCAGGTGGACAGAATCCCCACAATTTCCCACTAGCCAGTGCTATGTGGGCTTCTGTTTCCATCTCTATTTCTTGGATTGGAGACCCTTGCATAGGAAGAGACCCCATGCTCTCTGGGGGAGGGCACACCCTGCTGCAACATCCCATAGGCTTTCCAGTCACTTCATCTGCATGAGGAACTCACTTCCTCCTTCTTTCCTACCATCTTCTTCCCAGATCCTGTTTATAAAGTTTCAGAGCAGCTAAACTTCAGCTGATTTTTCTAGTTGATCATTTTGGTCCAATAAGTGGATGGAGCTTCAAGCTTTTTTCTTGGCTAATGCTTCTCTAACATGAAATTCAATCCTTTAACAAAGGTTGGCTTTGTGTTTAATTTTATTCTGCCTCTTGGAGGGACCAGAGCCCATGAAACAATGAGATCCTGTGGCTGGTGATTCTTTCCTATATAACCGATCTCACCATCCTATAGGATGACCTCACATCATCCTATAATGTGACCTACCACAACAAGTATATAACTTGTCATGTTAAATGTTTATGAAACAGAATTCAGCATCTTCCTGTCTGCATCATTAGCAGGGATGTCGGTCTTCTAAGGAGATAAAACAGAGGAAGATGGGGCTCTGAGCCTGTAGGAGGTGAGAGGAACCCCAAGATCCTGGCATGGAATGACTTCTCCCCATATTTTTCTGTTCTGAAGAGGAAGGGTTCAGCTGACATGCATCCAGGTTCTTCTATAGGAGGTCCCTGGGCTGTGTGTCTATGTTGTCCATACACAGTAATACATGTTTGTCCATGAAGGGCCCATGCTAGTTATTGTGAGAACCACTTGGTTTTTGGAGGTGGCCTTGATGACTGTGAGCCTACTTTTCAGAGATGAGGTATAATACTTATCATTGTTCCACCAAACATCTGAGAGTCACTCCTGTGCCTTCCAGGGTGGATGACAGGTCCAGCTCACACCCATAACCGTAGTGCTCAGTGAGAGTCCAGAGAAGGAGCAGGTCAGTGTGAGGGCATGTGGCTGTCTAACCAGCTCAGAGCCAGATTCTTGCAGGGTGACCTGAAGTAGAACACGTGCAGTGGAAGGGGAAGGAGAGGTCAAGCCATGTGAAGAGGAGAATAGCAGCATTTTAATCTCTGAGTGTCCATGACTGGAGCACTCACAAGAATGGATGGTCAACAGCAGGAGAGTGAACTACAGTGTGTCCAAGGTGGGCACAGGAGTCACTTTCCCAGATCCAGTGCCCAGCTTTTCACCACAGCGAGGGAGGGGCTGGGTGAGATTGGTAGTCACTCCCAGGGTCTTGACCCCTCAGGGACCCAGAGCCCTGCAGTAGGAGAGTGAGTCTGTGTTGGAGAAGCAGTAATACCTGAGCTCTGGGCTCCACATCTGGTCTTTCTGGGCACAGACCAAACTAGTATCAGAACTCTTGGCACAAATCCTTCAGAAGGCACAAATCCTCCCTGAGCTGTGGAAGAGCCATGGTGGTGAGGTCCCATCCAGCAGACAGCATCCTCCCCTGCATACTCATCCATAGTCCCTATCCATGTGGATTCTGTCCTAGAGGGGTGGACCCAGAGGACTAGACAGATGCAGATGTGTGAGCCTGGGCAAGAGGACATGCAGGGAATGAAACACAGTGTATTGTTAGTGGGAATGTGGATTGGTGCAGCTGTTGAGGAAATAACATGGATGTCTCCCAAACATTTAGAAACATAATTGCCTTATGACCCAGATATTCTACCTTGTGTTATGTTTCCCCCCAAAATCACTGTATCAATGAGTCTTCTATGATTCCATGTTCATTTAAGCATTGTATACAAAACCCAAGACATGGATAAGCTAAGTATATAAAATGAAATATTATTTGCCATAAAAATTGAAATCCTGCCATTAGTGACAACACAAATGGACCTTGTGGGCATAATGGTAGACAAAGGAAGTGAGAGGCAGAAAGACAATACTGTATAATATTGCATGTAGAATCTAAAAATGGTTAAAAACATCATATTTGTGGTTACCAGAGGTGGGGTTGGGCAGTGGGAGAATCGGATGTTGATGATCTGAAGGTACAAACTTCCATTTTCAGGATAAATAAGTCCTGGGGATGGAATGGACAGCGTTATGACTGGATTTAACACCATTTATGATATTTAACACCATTTATGGTATTTGAGAGTTTTGTTAAAGTGAATAGATTCTAAAAGTTCTTAGCACAAAGAAACTCACATTTGCCTTCTTTTCATTCTATTTTCTTTTATTCTCTTCTGCTCCCTTTTATTTTCCCATGTCTACATGAGATGATGGATGTTAACTGTATTTCTGTGGTCAACATTTCACAAGATATATGAGTCCAGTCACTACACTGTACACCTTACACATATAAAGTGAAGAATCATCATATTTCTGTACAGCTGAAAGAAAAGTGGGGCCAAAAATAAAATAGACCCTTGAGAAAGCTCACATACAGACTGTCCACACACATCTGAAAGGATGGTTAGCATTAGTAATAATTAGAGAAATGCAAGTCAAGTAACAATGAGGTATCACCTCACACCCATTAGGAAGCACAAGCTAAAAGAAAAAAAAATAGAGGAAATCACAAGTGCTTGCAGAATATGGATAATAGAAATCCCTGTGCACCCACTACAAAAGCTAGTACAGAGACTTTCCAAAAAGTAAAAATAGAAGGATCATATGGTACAGCAATTGGACCCCTGGGTGTATATGTAAAGTAATCTCAAAGACATGGTTGGACAAATTCAGAACTGACAATATGTGGGAACAACATCAATATCCCTTGATAGAGGAAGGGATAAACAAAATGTTGTACATCCGTACACAGGAATATTATACAATGTCAAAAAAAAAGAAAATCCTGTTAGATGCTTCAACGTGGATGGAACTTGAGGAATGTAGGGTGAAAACAATAAGACAGTCCCAAAAAGACCACTCTATCTTTCCACTTATGCAAGGTGTCTATCTAGATTAGGCAAGTGTATGAAAACAGGAAGCAGAAAGGTGAGTGCCAGAGCAGGGAGGAGGGGGGAGGTGATTGATGTGTATAAAGTGTCAGGTTTTGCAAGATGAAAGAGTTCTGCCACATGTTATGTGTCAATGTGAATACAGTTAATATTACTGAAGTATATACTCAGGTAGCTAAGGTGACATATTTTGTTTTTTTGTATAGCAATTAACAAATTTAATAATATATAAAACCATATTTCACAATCTTTATATTGTCCCCATTACACCTAGTCTCTGAAACCTGGCCATGCTCTGCAACAGGTTAGTCCCATCTTGGACACCACCAGCATGTTGAATTTACACTACACTGTGGTGAGATTTCTGTTTCTGTCCTCACTTACCTTCTCTCCTTTGATAAGAGAAGCAGAGACTAGAACATAGAGGGAGAGACACATGGGGCCACCAGGCAGAGCATAGGGTTCTCCCTCATTTTACCCTCCTGTGAACTCCTGGACATTTATCCCCAACTTTTACCCCTTTTGGGTTAAAAGTTGTGCAGTTTGGGTTTTTGTTGTGCAGTTTCCTAACTTTATACAGTTAGGAAATTACACTACAGTGCAGTTTATTAGGAAACACAGAGTTACAGGTTAAAATGCAAGTTCAGCACGGTGAACTTGGGTTATGGAAACAAAGAAATTATACATTTGTATTGTTACACAAGAGTTGGTGGTGATGTTTGCTTTGCTGTTACCTGGTGATTGAAGGTCAACCAGCCCATGAAAACTGCCCTCCTGAGACCCAGGGTCACTGACTTACCAGGTGCTGCCTGAGGTCACATCAGTAAGTACAGTGGAGAGGAAAACACAGCTCTGTCTTCCTCACACTGGGACAGAGCAGACATGGCCTCATTGTACTTCTGTCAGAAAAGTAGATTTGGAATTTAGTGACAAATCAATGTGTGAACTCCAAAAAAAGGACACCAGCTCTGTAAGATATTTTCACTGCCGAAATTAACAGCATTACCCACCTTGGAGGCAGAATGGTCTCTGTGAAGCCTCACCTCTGGTTAGACAAGGAACACCTGCTGCAGATCTGATATGTCACACCTGGGACGAGTCACCCACCATCACCCCAGTGCCTTCCCCACTGCACTGAGTGATTTAGGTCTGTTTTATTTATTTATTTTTTAAATTATTTTATTGTTGTTCAAGTACACTTGTCGGCATTTAGCTCCCACCTCCCCCCACCACAGCAACCCTGACCTCCCTCCCCTGCTTCTACCAACCTTGGTTTTGTCCATGTGTCCTTTATAGATGTTCCTGAAAACCCTTCCCCACTTCCTCCCATTACCCCACCACCACCTCCCCTCTGGTTACTGTCAGTTTGTTCTTAATTTCAATGTCTCTAGTTATATTTTGCTTGATTGGTTGCTTTCTTGATTAGGTTCCAATCAAAGCTGAGATCATATGGTATTTGTGCTTCACTTTCTGGCTCATTTCACTTAGGATAATGCTCTCCAGTTCCATCCATACTGTCTCAAAAGGTAGGAGCTGCTTATTTCTTTCTACTACATAGTATTCCATCATGTATATGTACCATTGATTTTTGATCCATTAATTTATTGATAGGCACTCAGGTTACTCCAGTACTTTACTATTGTAAATTGTGCTGCTATGAACATCGGGGTGTGTAAGTTCTTTTGGATTGGTGTCTCATGGTTCTTAAGATATAATCCCAGCAGTGGAATTGCCAGGTCAAAAGGCAGTTCCATTGTTAGTTTTCTGAGAAAATTCCATACTGTTTTCCAGAGTGGCTGCACCAGTCTGCATTCATACCAAAAGTGCACTAGTGTTAATTTTTCTCCACATCCTCTCCAACACCTGTTGTTTTGTTTATGATGGCCATTCTCACAGTGTGAAGTGGTAATGCATTGTGCTTTTAAATTGCATCTGTCTGATGACTAGTGATGCTGAGCATCTTTTTATATGTCTCTGGGCCTTCTGAATATTCTCCTTGGGAAGTGCCTGTTCAAGTGTTTTGCCCAGTTTTATTGGGTTGCTTGTCTTCCTGGAGGGGAGTCGTTTGAGTTCTTTATACATTGTGGAAATTGTAGCAATTTTCAAACCTTGCTTGAACTCCCGGCTGTCTGACTGAAGCGTGCAGAATCTGGCCCTCTTCTGGCCAGCTATGGACACGTATAAAACCTGAAGTGTGCAGAACCTGGCCCTTTTCCGGCCAGCTATGGACACACATAAAACACATGAAGCATGCAGAACTCGGCCCCTTTGGCCGGCTATGGACACGCAAAAAAAGCTAGTGAATGGTTTGTTAAATAATGAGAAATAATCATACACAGAAACAATTTTCTATAGGGAAGTCCAGAAACAGAGTGGCCACCCTCCAAGTTGGTGACCCGCTCCGGGCTAACCCCCTTAGGGGGGAGAGCTCCTTCCTTTGTCCCAGTGGGTTTTTATTGAGAAAGTAGGCACAGTTTGTGGATTCACAGTCTGGCAGAAGGGATCAAAGGGGACACGTAATCTACAAGGATGTTAACAGAGTTTCTGTTGTGATTTCGGGCAGAGATTGGAGTTTCATCATATGAAAAAACTACAGGTTTCAAAGGTTTCCTGACTGTGCCTTCAAATTCCAAGTTAATAACACTGTCCAGCAAACAGATCTCACAGGATCTTGCATATTCTTTGTCCCATGCCTGATTACCTCAGGGGTCCACTGTCTTCAGTCTGAGCTGCTCCTTAGGCTGTTTGCTAAGCCCTGAGAAGGACTGGAGACAGAGGCAGCAAGGAGACTTGGATTTCTCACATCTGAGTACAAAGACTCAGGCTAAGAGGGGGCAGGGGTAGATGCCGATCACCCCTTCCTTTACACAGCCCCCTCATTTATTTCCACAGTCTTGTGAGTCTTATTCCACAGAGGCCTTTAGGAGATCAGCCCCTGTCTTAGGTCCATTCTCTATCCTAGAGAATTGTTACCCATCATTGGTAACTGATCTAGCATTTAAAGGCCAGGCACAGAACAGGTAGTGTTCATGCCAGGGGAATAAGTTTTGTCTCCTTAGTAGCTCCTGATCTGGAGGTCTCTCACTCCTCCTAAGTCACAGGGGGTCACAGCCTCCTGAGACCAGGCAGGGTGGTCCCCAGCAGGAAATCAAACACTTGCCTGAGGTATCATTGGCAAATATGTTCTCCCATATAGTTGGTTCTTTTTCTCATTTTAATGCTGTTTTCTTTAGCCATGCAAAAGTTTTAACTTGATGAGGCCCCACTTGTTTATTCTTTCCTTTATGTCCCTTGCTGTAGGGGACGCATCAGTGAAATATTGCTCAGTGGAATGTCTGAGATTCTCCTCCCTATGTTTTCTTCTAGGACTGTTATAGTGACATGGCTTATAGTTAATTTTTTTTATCCACCTTAAGTTTATTTTAAAGTATGGTGTAAGTTTCTGATCAAGTTTCATTATTTTGCATGTATCTTTCCAGATCTTCCAACAACATTTTGATGAGGCTATTTTTACTTCAATCTATGCTTCTTCTCCCTTTGTCAAATACTAATTGACTGTAGAGACTTGGGTTTACTTCTGGGCGTTCTGTTCTGTTCCATTGGTCTATGTGTCTATTCTTATGCCAGTACCAGGATTTCATTTATTTTTTATTACAGTGGCCTTGCAATGCAGTTTGATATCAGGCATTTTGATCCCTCCTACTTTGTTCCTTTTTCTCAAAATTGCTGCAGCTATTTGGGGTTATTTACAGTTTCATATAAATTTTTGAAATGTTTCTTCTATGTCTGTGAAATATGTCATTGATACTTTAATAGGGATTGCATGAATCTGTACATTACTTTGGGTAGTATGGACATATTTACATGTGGACACCTACTACATGAGGCCACACTACCAAGACAGAGAGTCAAAGCAGCTCTATCTATCACCTAGAAACTAACACAGAGAAGCTGCCAAAATTAGGAGACAAAGAAATGACAGAGCAAATCAAATCTCCATAAAAAGTACTAAACAAAATGGAATAAACAATGTGTCAGATGCAGAGTTCAAAACACTGGCTATAAGGATGTTAAAGGAATGTAGTGATCATCTCAACAACATGAAAAAAAGATCCAGTTAGAAATGAAAGATATACTAATGTAAACTAAAAACAAAACAACACAGGAAAACAGTAGTAGAGTGCATGACCCAGAATCACATCAATGGTTTCGAATGTAAGGAAATTTAAAAAAAGAAACAAACAAAAATGACACAAAGGAAAGAGAATCCAAAAAAATGTGGATAGCGGAAGCAGCCTCTGGGACAACCACAAGCATTCCAACATTTGCATCATAGGGATTCCATAGAAGAAGATAAAGAGCAAGAAACTGGAAATCCATTTAAAAAAAATGAAAGAAAATTCCTCAATGTGGTGAACGACAGAGACATATAAGTCCATGAAGCACAGAGAGTCTCAAACAGGATGGAAGCAAAGGGGCCCATGCCAAGACACATCATGATTAAAATGCCAAAAGTTAATGATAAGGAGAGAAAATTAAAAGCAGCAAGAAGAAAAGCAATAAGTTTCCTTTAGGGGAATTCCCATAAAATGGTCACCTTCTCAAAAGAAACTTGACTGATCAAAATGGATTAGAAATTAATATTCAAAGTCATGAAAATCAGGGAATATGATTGCTCTATGTAGCTAAACTATCATATAGCATCAAAATGTGGACAAAGTGCTTCCCAATAATGTACCATGTTCATGGATTGGAATAATTAACATCATCAAAATGTCCATACCAGCAAAAGCAATTTATAGATTCAACACAACCCCTAAAAAGTACCAATGACATTTCACAGTGATAGAGCAAATATTAAAAGTTTATATGTAACCATAAATTACCCTGAATAGCTGCAGTGGTTTTCAGAAAGAAAAACGAAGTAGGAGAAGTCACAATACCTAAATTCAAACTGTATTACAAGACCATTGTAATCACAACAGCCTGCTATTGGCACAAGAACAGACCCATAGATCAATGGAACAGAACAGAGAGCCCAGAAATAAACCCAAGTCTCAATGGTCAGTTAATATTTGACAAAGGGTACAAAAGCACAAAACGGAATAAAGATAGCATCTTTAACAAATGGTGTTGGGAGATATGAACAGCTCCATGGAAAGAAAGAAAGAAAGAAAGAAAGAAA
>PVIA01014911.1:0-24863 GCA_004024845.1 Tonatia bakeri | reverse complement strand
TACTATTCTTACCCTCCCCCTGTCTATTTTCTACCGACTGTCTATGCTACTTGTTTTCTATATCTTTTCCCCCTCCCTCCTCCTCCTACTTCCCTGTTGCTAACCCTCCATTTGATGACTTTTTTTTACTGTTCATATTTTTAATCTTCTTTTTCTTAGGTAAGTCCCTTTAACATTTCATATAATAAGGGCTTGGTGATCATGAACTCCTCTAACTTGGCCTTGTCTGAGAAGCACTTTATCTGCCCTTCCATTCTAAATGAAAGCTTTGCTGGATAGAGCAATCTGGGATGTAGGCCCTTGCTTTTCAAGACTTGGAATACTTCTTGCCAGCCCCTTCTTGCCTGTAAGGTCTCTTTTGAGAAATCAGCTGACAGTCTGATGGGAACTCCTTTGTAGGTGACTGTCTCCTTGTCTCTTGCTGCTTCTAGGATTCTCTCCTTCATTTTTACCTTGGCTAACGCAATTATGATGTGCCTTGGTGTGCTCCTCTTTGGGTCCAACCTCTTTGGGACTCTCTGAGCTTCCTGGACTTCCTGAAAGTCTATTTCCCTTGCCAACTTGGGGAAGTTTTCCTTTAATATCTGTTTAAATAAGTTCTCAATTTGTTGCTCTTCCTCTTCCCCTTCTGGTACCCCTATAATTTGGATGTTGGAACGTTGAAAGGCGTCCTGGAGGTCCCTAAGCCTCTCCTCATTTTTTTGAATTCTTGTTTCTTCATTCTTTTCTGTTTGGTTGTACCTTTCTTCCTTCTGGTCCACTCCATTGATTTGAGTCCCAGTTTTCTTCCCCTCACTATTGTTTCCCTGTGCGTTTTCCTTCATTTCTAGGTAGAGTTAAGGTACTATTACTACTGAGAATTAACAGGCAGCTGCCTAGCTTACATTTTGCTCCAAGGAGGAAGAGTCAGCAGAAGGTCACTCCAGCAACCTGCTAATACCAGGGAGACTGACATGAGAGAACAGCACCCTTCAGTTCTCACATGCAGGAGCAGATGTTGTGCTCAGAACAAGTCCTGTAAGAGGGCCAGGCCTCATTGTCAAGGTAAATAGGTTATTTACTCTATTGCTCACCTTCTCATCAAGGCTAGGGCCAGAGGCCTGGAAATAGCAGGCTACAGGTCCTGCCTCCTATATAGGATCTCAAACACAGGGGTGTAAATGGATTTTTCATTTTGCACACCAACTCTAGCCCTCTTTACACAAACACTGAATGCTTGTTATTTTAATGAGAAATTTCTTTTAAAAAGCCTCATCTGTTGCTTCTGCTCCCACAGAACTGTTCATTTACTCAACAGTTCAGTCATTTCCCTAGGAATATAATCAGGAAAGCAGAGGCTCAGCTGCTGCAGGTCTGCTCAGCTACTCAGGCTCTCACTGGTGAGGGTGGCAGGAGACCCAGTGTAGTCTCCTTGCCCTGGGCCCTAGAACCATGAGAGTCTACTAAGAATTTTAGTTTCAGGTTTTCCGAATGGATTTCAAAAACCTAAAGGGGAATTGGACTCTCTTGGAATAGGCATTGGTGAGATTTGGCAAAGAGCAGATAATACTTTTATTTCTGGGTCATTTCCTGTGGCATTTGATCAGTTTTGGGTCTCACCACAGCTCCTCCCATAAAAATTGGTTGCAAAAGTAAAAGAGACTCAACCAACCAACATTCTTTGCCATTCAGAGGGCCCAAGGGACAAATGTGTGGGTGAGAGACAAGATAGCAGATGTTTAAGAAGCAGGTGCTCTTGGTTGCTTCAGTCTCAACTCCTGAGTTGCCAACTGCCCTCAGGGCAGGACTGGACTTTGGTGGTTCTCTGTGTTCCCTGCCTCCCAAACCACAAGAAACAAAATCTGTTGCCCTGCCAGGTCGGTGTGATGACCCTAAAATAAGCTGACAAAACCCCCAGACTTCCACTGGTACTGCTCCAAGACTCACATTTGCTTTGATCATGCTCTGATTAAAACACTTAAGAGTAAAGTGTGAAGTTCTTAACATGGCATCAAAAGTCCTTCTGGGCCTTTTCTACCTCTCATTGCATTTACTGGTGTTGGTTCTCTCAGCCTACCCCACTGCTTCTCCCTACCAATTTTCCTCCAAGACTACTCTTCCTCTAGCCCTCTCTACAATATTTCCCCTCCACCACCAACATACAACACAGACACACTACTCATATCACCTGGGTCGCACCTACTTGCCCTCTACACCTCAGCATTGTTGTCACTGCCTTTAGAAAGGTTTCCCTTATCCCCTCAGACCCAAAGCATATTAGACATTCTCCCAAGTACTTTCCAAAACCACCCCCATTCCTGTGGGAAAATCTGAGTCTAAGTTCTGGCCACTCCTAATATGCTTCCCTGGGTTACAGACTTTTCTGTGTGGAGCTTCATAAAGATGCAACTTAGTATCAATATGTCAAGAAGTATTATCAAAGTTTCCTTGACAGCACATTCTATGTGAGTCCCCATTCAACTGCAGGAGAAATACTGGTGGATGACAGTAGCTGCATAAAAAGGATACAATGATTTTTCCTGCTGGGCATGTAGCACATCAAACCCATAGAACCAAACTCAGTTCAGGACATCCTGAAGAGAGAAATAACAGATTCAATTTGGAAGAGAAACATGTAAGGAAAGGCTTGCATAAATAAAGTGGGAGGTGGAGAAGAAAGTAGAAGTGATACATGAGAGTTCTCTTCCAATACTTAAAGCTTGTTGAATAAGACCCTATGAGAGCTATGAATGTGAATTGTTGGGAGGAGCTAGTCTATGAATTCCTCTAATTATAACAATAACTTCAACAGTATGCATATTTTTCTTCTTGGAGAGAAAGTGCACAGCTTTATTTTGTTTCTCAAAGAGGTCCCCAAAATATTAAACACCAACATGTGACTGATAGCCAAAAATTATGAAAACTATTGATGTGTATTAACGAGCAGAATTGGGGATAGGTTAAAGACAGGATCAAATAAGAAATGAATATATCCAATAGGAGAAGGGGAAAAGGAAAGGAAAGAATGAAAAGGAAAACTCCACATTGGTTATGGCAAATGTTTACAAAAGTGCTCTTGAGGTAAGGTTTCCAGATGAGTTTTCTCATGTACATATTGCTTAGTCTGACCACTTTTGTAGTTAAGCTCTGTAGTTTCATTCAGTAGGTCTTAAAGGTAAGATTTTCTAGCATCTGATAAATTTAATATACTATGAATCTTTAGTATGGTTATATATTTTTTCTAGAATGTCTCTCACTGTGTATAGTTTCTGGACACTATTGGAGAGAAATCAGCACTTAGAAATAGCCATTGAAACTGTCTTAATTCAGGGTATTCTCTTCGTAATCATCCATAATTTTTAACACTTCTCCAAGCACCTCAAGAAACATCCAACACGGGTGTGTGATTATCCAGCAGTAGATACGAAAGGCCTTTAGCTATGAAAGAGTCAGTATAGACGAAAATGAGGTCTTACTTTTTTATTCTCCCAAGCTCCAAGAATAGCCCTGCTTCCAGGAACATGACAGATTTGAGTATTATTTACTTGCTGAATTTCATGACAAATAAAGCCACATGTGTCTTTCATCTGTGAGTTGGAAATATTTCCAACCTGGATAATTTCCTTGAAAATTGGATGAGACCACATCACCTTGGTGCTGGCTTATACACTTTCAAATTTCCTGTCAGCAGGGAAGAGAAGGTACTTCTGTGTTCTCCTAGAGTTCTTCACAGAGAGGCAGCAAGCTGACCGAGACAGAGTGAGGCTTGACATCAGCCTGCATACCAATGAGAACTGTGTCTGTCACCTTGGGCACCTGAAGTTGACCCAGCAGGCAACAGGGATCTCAGGAAAGGTTTGTTCTAAAAATATTGAATGTCATGTTTATATTAGCCTGGTGTAAAGAGTGTAAGAAGAGAAGCAAGAAAAAAGAGAAAAGTTAGGGATTCAGGACCTGGGAATAGAAGACATAAATGTAAGCAGCTTTTTGAAAAATATTTAGGATAAAAAGTGGGTAACTTTGAAGGTTTCCTTGGACAATGGACAATGAAGAAAAGGGAGAATCTCAGATGAATCCCAGATTTCTTCCCTAAGTGGTTGTTGCATGGTGGAGCCACAATAAGTAAAGGGATCACAAGAAATAAGTTTTATTAGAAAATAATGATATTGGGCCCCTTGGACCATGAAATATCTATGTGCATGTGCAAATTTTATGGGAAAGTAGGTATATGCTTTTGATGTACTAGTAAAAAATAAAGGTGGGAAAGAGAGTTTGGGGTATTTGTTTCATGAATAGTAGATAAACAAAAGCATGGGTGGGATTGCTCTTGACAGCAATTGAGTAAGAACTGTTGCAATCCAAGTGGGAATCTTGCAAACACTGGTATTATCATGAAGGAGATGGAGAAGAAATGCTCAGATTTGTAGAGAATGCATCAGATGAATATAAGGAAAGGGAAAGAAGAGCAAAATATTGAAAATTAATGGATAGAACATATGTGTTTTTTTTTTTTTTGTGGACCAGTTTCAGAGTTGCAGTAACTGTAAAAGATATGTTGTAAGGGTTTGAGATGAGAGTGGGCAGTGAAAAAAATTAGGAAGAAAATAATATTTGATTTTTTCAGTATCCTTGACTTAAAAGAGAAGAAGAGGGATAAGTCAAGAATAAAAAGATACTATGGTTAGTGGGTGGTATGTTTTATGATTTTTATGTTTGAGTGTTTCTTTCTTTTGATGAGGAAGACCTGACCAAGTTTATAAACCAAAGGAAATGAGACAGTAGTGTAGAATAGGATAAAGGCAAAGGTTGCAGTAAGGAGTGATGGAACCAGGTCCTTGAGGGACAGAAGAAGGGAAGATCACATGCTCACATGAATACTTTGGCTGTTAACAGAGGAAATAACAAGATGTTAGAGGGAGAATGTAACACCTAAAGATTTAAAAATATATAGCCAATCCCCTCAATATTATCCAGAAATGATGGAGGATGCATGATCACTTTTTGAGGCAAGGGTAGGTATAGGATGGTGGGCTTGAGAAAAGTTGAATGTTTTAAATAATTGCATTTAGTGAGCTAAACAAAGGCTAGAAGAGGAGTGGTCAACAAATATTACTAGACCAGTATAAAGTAGAGGTATAACTAAAGGCTATGCAAAGTGAAATAAAGGAACCAACAGTGATGGGAAGGAAACTGGGACTCAAATCAATAGTTTGGACCAGAAGGAAGAAATAAACATTTAACCACTACAGAATGAAGAAACAAGAATTCAAAAAAGTGAGGAGAGGCTTAGGAATCTCTGGGACAACTTTAAATACGCCAACCTGAGAATCATAGGGGTGCCAGGAGGAGAAGAGGAAGAGAAAGAAATTGAAAACTGATTTAAAAAAATAATGAAGGAGGCCTTCTCAATCTGACAAAGGAAATAGACTTCCAGGAAGTCCAGGCAGCCCAGAGAGTCCCAAAGAAGTTAGCCCCAAGGAAGCACACAACAAGGCACATCATTATTAACTTACCCACGATTAAAGATAAAGAGAGAATCTTAAAAATATAAGAGAAAAGGAGAAATTTACCTATAAAGGAGTGCTCATAAGACTATCAGCTGATTTTTCAAAAGAAAGTTTACAGGCAAGAAGGGGCTGGAAAAAAGTATTTGAAGTCATGAAAGACAGGGACCTAAAAACAATATTACTCTATCCAGGAAGCTATCCTTTAGAATGGAAGGGAAGATAAAGTGCTTCCCAGATAAGGTCAAGATAAAGGAGTCCATCATCCCCAAGCCCTTATTATATGAAATGTTAAAGGGACTTATCTATGAAAAAAATAAGATAAGAATGTGGACAGTAAATGACAACATACTCAAAACTATCAATAATTAAACCTAAGAAAACAAAAACAAAAATGAACTAAGCAAACAACTGGAACAGGAACAGATTCACAAAAATGTAGATCACGAAAAGGGTTATCAGCAGGAAGTGGGAGAGTGGAGAATGGGGGAAAATGTACAGGGAATAAAAACATAAATGATAGGTACAAAATGAAGGGAGTTTAGGAAGAGTATGGGCAATGGAGAAGCCAAAGAACTTGTGCGTATGACCCATGGGCATGAACTGTTGTGGGGGAATGCTGGTGGGAGGGTTGTACAGGGCAGGAGAGAATAAAGGGGGAAAAAATGGGACAACCGTAATAGCATAATCAATAAAATCTATTAGAAAAAACAAACAAACAAATAAATAAAAAAAACAAAATAAATATCATGATTTGAAGTTGTTGGATTTTTCTCTGCTATCATAACATATTATCAACATTAACTGGAAAAACTGATGTTTTATCATTATCACTTTAAAAAATGTGCCTTTTGATGTAACTGAGTTAGGAAGAATTAAAAAAATAAACTAATTGAAATGCACAAAACACTGACAGACAGCAGTGATTAGAACAACTTTATTTCCCCAAGTGTAATCCAACATAAAATATTATGGGAATATTTCAGTTGAGAAATTCCAGAGACTTACATAAAGTTTACTCTGATTCTCATATAATAGGTGCTACTTCTCCATTTTATCTTAGCTTCTACATCATTTTCAGAAATTTGCGAAATGCGCCAAATAAATTAAATAGTACTTCAGTGCACTGGGGACTTTTTAAAGTTGCTCTTAGTCACCTCACAATCATCCCTGTCCCTTAACTGTGGTAAGTGAGCAAACATGGGCTAATTTTTTTCATTGCTGTTTCTGTTAAAGATCCTCTCACATGGCAATGTAATTTTGAACTAAGGGTTAGATACCTTACAGGCAAGAAGAGACTGGAAAGAAGTATTCAAAGTCATGAAAGACAAGGACCCCTATCTCTGATTACTCTATCCAGCAAAGCTATCATTTAGAGTGGGAGGGAAGATAAAAGGTAGTAGTCCCTTCTTTCTTTCTGCTGCATAGTATTCTACTGTGTAAATGTACCAGAGTTTTTTGATCTACTCTTTTACTGGTGGGCACTTTAGCTATTTCCAACATTTAACAGTTGTAAATAATGCTGCTATGAGCACTGGGGGAGCACAGGTTCTTTTGAACTGGGAATTTTGGATTCTTAGGTTGTACTCCCTGCAGCAGGATTGCTGGATCAAAATGCAGTTCCACCTGTAGTTTTCTGAGGAAATTCGATACTGTTTTCCACAGTGGCTGCACCAATCTGCATCCCGCCAACAATGTATTATGGTTTTCTTTTCTCCACAACCTCACCAACTCTTTTTGTTTGTTGATTTGTTTATGATGACCATTTTGACCAGTTTTGAGTGTTATCTCCTTGTGGTTTTAATTTGCATCTTTCTAATGACTAGTGATGCTGAGCATTTTTTCATTTCTATGGGCCCTCTCTATGTCATCCTTGGAGAAGTGTCTGTTCAAGTCCTTTTTCCATTATGTTATTGGATTGTTTGTCTTCTTGGAATGGAGTCATGTGAGTTCTTTATACATTTTGGAGATCAAACCCTTGTCCAAGATCTCGTAAGTATATTTTCCCATACAGTTGGTTTCTTTTTCACTTTGCTGATTTTTTTTTAGCCATGCAGAAGCTTTTTTTTTTTTTAATGAAGTCCCATTTATTCATTCTTTTCTTTATGTGCATTGCTCTAGGGGACATATAGGTGAAAATATTGTTGCATGGAATATCTGAAATTTTCCTGCCTATGTCTCCTCTAGGACTTTTATGTTGTGACAACTTTTCTCTATTTTTTTTATTCACCTTGAGTTTATTTGTGTGTATGGTATAAGCTGGTGGTCATTCCATTTTGTTGCATGTAGCTGTCCAGATCTCCCAACATCATTTGTTGAGAGGCTATTTTTACTCCATTTTATACTTTTGCCCCCTTTGTCAAGTATTAATTTATCATAGAGACTTGGTAAAGTCTTATTTCTGAGCTCTCTCTTCTGTTCCAATGATCTATGTGTTTATTCTTATGCCAGTACCAGATTGTTTAAATTACATTAGCCTTGTAATATAGTTAGATGTCAGGTATTGTGATCCCTCCTACTTTGTTCTTCTTTCTCAAAATTGTTGAGCTATTCAGTATCACTCTAATGGTTCCATATTAAATTTAGATATATATGTTCTATTTCTGTGAAATATGTCATTAGTATTTTCAAAGGGATTGCATTGAAGTCATAGATTGTTTTGTGTAGTAGGCACATTTTAATGGTGTTAATTCTTCCAATCCATGAATATAGTTTGTGCTTCCATTTATTTGTGTCTTCCTTAATTTCTTTCTTTAGTGTTGTATAGTTTTCTGAGTACGGGTCTTTTACCTCCTTGGTAAGTTTATTCCTACCTATCTTATTTTTCTTGTTTCTATATGAAATGGGATATTTTTCCTAATTTCTCTTTCTGATATTTCATTGTTGCTTTACATAAATACCCTTGGTTTCTGAATGTTGATTTTGCCAAATTCAGTTTTTAGGTGGAGTAGATTTTTCTAGAGTCTATAGACTTTTCTCTTTACACTATCTTGTCATCTGCAAACCGTGACAGCATTTCTTCCTTTTTTCTTTTTTTAATGCTTTTTATATCTTTTTCTTTTCTGATCACTGTGGCTAGCACTTCCAATATTATTTTGAATAGAAGGGGTAAAAGCACCCACCCTTGTCAAGTTCCTTATCTTAGTGGAAAAGCTTTTAGTTTTAGTCCATCGAGTATGATGTTGGCTATAGGTTTCTCATATATGACTTCTATTGTGTTAAGGTATGCTCCCTTTATTCCTACTTTTCTGAGTGTTTTTTATCATAAATGGATGCTGTACTTCATCGAAAGCTTTTTCAGCATCTAATGATAATGTGGACTTTGTCTTTCATATTGTTTATGTGGTGTACTACATTTTTTGTTTTGCAAATATTGCACTATCCTTGCATCCCTGAGAATCCCATTTAATCATGGTGTATGATTTTTCAAATTTATTTCTGGATGTGGCTTGCCAATAGTTTGTTGAGGATTTTAGTATCTTTGTTCATCAAAGGTATTGGCCTTCAGTTTTCTTTCTGTATTGTGTCTTTATCTGGTTTTGGAAATAAGATGATACTGGCTTCATAAAAACAGTTTTCAAGTCTTCCTTCTTGAATTTTTTGGAATAGTTTGAGGATAATCAAGGTTAGTTCTTCTCTAAATGTTTGGTAAAATTCTCCTATGAATCCATCTGACCCAGGGCTTTTGTGTGCTGGGAGACTTTTGATTACTGCCTCAAATTCACTAGCTAATATTGGTCAATTCAGGCTTTCTGCTTCTTCTTTACTCAGTTTTGGAGGATTATATATTTTTAGAAATACTTCCATTTCAACCAGGTTACCAAATTTCTTGGCCCATATTTGTTCATAGTAATTTTTTATGATCCTTTGTATTTCTGTGGTATCAGTTGTAATCACTCCTCTTTCATTTCTGATTTTATCTGTTTGGGTCCTTGCCCTCTTTTTGTGATGAGTCTGGTTAATATTTGAAGATTTTGGTTGTTTTTTCAGAAAATCATCTCAGGTTTAAAATCCTTTGGATTCTTCTTTTAGTGTCTATGTCATTTAATTCTGCTCTGATTTTGATTATTCTCTTCTTTCTACTTACTCTGGTCTTTGTTGCTGTTCCTCTAGTTTTGGTAGATGTAGGGTGAGGTCATTTATTTGATTTTTTTCTCTTTTTTAGGTATGCCTGTATTGCTATGAACTTTCCTCTGAGGACTTTCTTCACTGTGTCCCATAGGCTTTGGGTGTTTTGCATTCATTTTCAGTTGTTTCCAGAACCTTTTTGATTTCTTCCTTGATATCATTGTTTACTCATTCATAGTTTAAAAACATGTTATTCATTCTACATGGGTTTGAGTGTTTTAGTGTTTCTTCCTTGAAGTTGGTTGCTAGTTTTAAGCCATATAGATTCAAACAAAAGTCCTTGATATAATTTCAATTTTCTTGAATTTGTTGAGGCTTGTTTTTTGTCCTATCATGTGGTCTTTCTTTGCAAATATTCCATATGCCTTGGAAAGAATGTATATTTTGCTTCATTGTGGTGAAAGTTTCTGTATATATTAGTGAAGCTCATGTGATCTGGCCTGTTGTTCATTGCCAAAATGTCTTTGTTGATTTTTTTTGTTTGAAAGACATATCCACTGTTGACAGTGTGCTGTTAACATCCCCTAGTATGAGTGTATTGTTGCCGCTGTTTTTCATAAAGTCCTCCAAGATTTTCTTTATATATTTGGGTGCTCTTGTATTGTGTGCATTTGCTTATAATTTTTGTAACTTCCTCTGCAAATCTCCCCTTCAGAATTATGAACTGACTTGTCTCTTTTTATGCCCTTTATGTTGAAATTTATTTTGTCTGACGTAAGTGTTGCTCTCCTGGCATTTTATTTTCTGTCCTTTTGCTTGGAATATTTTGTACAAACCCTTCACTTTCAGTCAGTGCAGGTCTTTTGTTCTGAGTTGGGTCTCTTGTACACAGCATATGTGCAGGTCAGGTTTTCTTATCCATTCAGCTACCCTGTCTTCTGATTGGAGCATTTAATCTATTCATATTTAATGTTACTACTGAAATATACTTATCCATTGCCATTTCTTTGTACCTGTGTTCCTTCTCTCTCTCTCTCTATCTTCTTCTTAAAGCACTACCTTTAGCATGTTTTGCAAAGGTGGTTTAGTGGAGGTGTATTCTTCTAACTTTCTTTTGTCTGGGAAGCTCTTTTTTCATCTCCCAGTTTATTTCTGTTAACTTCTATATTGATCTTCAAGTACAATCCTTTCCATTTACTCCCACCACTCTCACCCACCCCAGCCATCCTCACTTCCCACCATTGGTCCCACCACCCTTTGGTTTTGTCCATGTTTCCTTTATACATGTTCCTGAAAACACTCACCCTTTACCCCCCATTAATCCCTCCTACCTCCCCTCTGGTTACTCTCAGTTTTTTCTTAATTTCAGTGGCTCTGGTTATATTTTGCTTGCTTGTTTGTTTTGCTGATTAGGTTCCACTTATAGGTAAGATCATTTGTTATTTCTCTTTCACTGTCTGTATTATTTCACTCAGCATAATCCTTTCCAGTTCTATCCCTGCTGTCACAAAATGTAGAAGCTTCTTCTTTCTGCTGCATAGTATTCCATTGCTTAAATGTACTATAGTTTTTTGATCCACTCATTTATTATGGGCACTTAGGTTGTTTCTAGCACTTGGCTATTGTAAATTGTGCATCTATAAACATCAGAATACATAGGTTCTTTTGAATTAGTGTTTCACAGTTTTTAGGGTATAATACCAGCAGTGGGAGTGCCAGGTCAAAAGACAGTACCATTTTTAGTTTTCAGAGGAAATACCATAGTGTTTTCCACAGTGACTGCTCCAGTCTGCATTCCCACCAACAGTACACTAGGGGTTCCTTTTCTCCACAACCTCTCCAACACTTATTTTTGTTGATTTTTTTTATGATGGCCATTCTGACTGGTGTGAAGTGGTATCTCTCTGTGGTTTGAATTTGTACCTCCCTAAAGGCTAGTGATGCAGAACATCTTTTCATATGTTTCTAAGCTCTCTGTATGTCCTCCCTCAAGAAGAGTCTGTGCAAGTTCCTTGCATGTTTTTTAATTGGGTTGTCTTTCTGGATTGGAGATGTATATTTTGGAGATCAAACCATTGTCCAAGGTACCATTGGCAAATATGTTTTCCCATATGGTTGATTCTATTTTCATTTAAATGCTGTTTTCTTTAGCCATGCAGAAGCTTTTCATTTTGATGAGATCCCATTTGTACATTCTTTTATTTATGTCCCTTGCTCTAGGGGACATATTGGAGATTTTACTGTTTATGTTCTCCACTAAGACTTTTATACTGTCACAACTTACATTTAACTCTTTTATTCATCTTGAATTTAGTTTTGTGTATGGTGTAAGTTGATAATTTGCAGTTCATTTTTTGTATGTAGCTGTCTAGCTTTCCCAACATAATTTGTTGAAGAGACTATTTTTTATTCCATCTTATGCTTATGAACTCTTTGTTGAATATTAATTGACCATACAAACTTGGGTTTATTTCTGAAATCTCTATTCTGTTCCATTGGTCCATGTGCCTGTTCTTATGCCAGTACCAGGCTGCTTTGCTTACAATGACCTTGTAATACAGTGTGATATCAGGTATTGTGATCCCCCTATTTTGTACTTCTTTCTCAAAACTGCTGTGGCTATTCAGGGTCATTTATTGTTCTCTATAAATTTTTGAAATGTTTGTTCTATATCTGTGAAAGATTTCATTGGTACTTTAATAGAGATTGCATTTAACTATAAAGTTCTTTCTGTAGTATGTACATTTTGATTATGTTAATTTTCCCAACCCCTGAACATGGTACATACTTCCATTTGTTTGTGTCTTCCTTAATTTCTTTCTTGTGTAGTATTCTGAGTATAGGTCTTTTACCTCCTTGGTTAGACTTATTCCTAGGTACTTTATTTTTCTTGATGCTATATCAAATGGTATTTTTTCCTGATTTCTGTTTTTGAGATTTCATTTTGGTACACAAAAATGCCTTTTACTTCTGAGTATTTACTTTTTATCCCACTGTTATGCCAAATTTATTGATTAGATTGAGTAGTTTTTTGGCAGGGTCCTTAGGATTTGTTATGTACACTGTCATGTCATCTGCAAACAATGATGGTTTTACTTCCTTCTTTCCAATTTGGATGCCTTTTATTTCTTTTTCTTGTTGGATTGTTGTGGATAGGACTTCCAATACTTTGTTGAATAAAAGTGGTGAAAGTGGACATTCTTGTCTTGTTCCTGACCTCAGTAGGAAGGATTTTAGTTTTTCCCATTGCATATGAAGTTGGCTGTAGGTTTCAGGTATACACCTTTTATTACATTGAGGAATGCTCCTTCTATTCTCACTTTGCTGAGGGTTTTTATAATAAACAGATGCTGTAACTTATCAAATGATTTTTCTGCACCTATTAACGTGATCATGTGTTTTTTGTCTTTCATTTTGTTTATGTGATGTATTATGTTTATTGTTTTGTGAATACTGTACCATCCTTGCATCCCTGGGATGCATCCCACTTGATCATGGTGTATGTTTTTAATGTATGCTGAATGCAGTTTGCCAGTATTCTGTTCAAGATTTTAGAGTCAACATTCATCAGCGATTCAGCCTGTAGTTTTGTTTTTTTTTCTTTTGTCTTTTTGTGTCCTTATCTGGTTTTGGGTTTAGGATGACACTGACTTTATAAAAACAGTTTGGGAGTCTTTTGTCTTCTTTGAGTTTTTGGAATAGTCTGTGAACAATAGGAATTAACTGTTCCTTAAATGTTTTGTAAAATTCTTCTGTGAAACCATCTGGTCCAGGGCTGTTGTGTGCCATGAGTTTTTTTTTAGTGCTTCGGTTTTGTCAGCTGTTTTTGGTCTGTTTGAACTTTTTGCTTCCTCTTCAGTGAGTTTTAGAAGATTATGCTTTTTTAGAAACTTGTTCATTTCATCTAGGTTTTCAAATTTCTTGGCATATAGTTCTTCATAGAAACTTCTTGCAAGCATTTGTATTTCCATGGTCTAACTTGTAATCTCTCCTCTTTAATTTCTGATTGTGTTTATTTGGTTCCTCTCTCATCTTTTCTAGATGAGTCTGCCTAAAGTTTGTCAATTTTGTTTATCTTTTCAAAGGACCAGCTCCTGGATTTATTGATCCTTAGAATTGTGCTCTTAATCTCTATGTTATTTAATTCTCTTCTAATCTTGTTTATTTCCTTCTTTCTACTTGCTTTGGGCTGTTTGTTGTTCTTCCTCCAATTCTTGTAGGTGTAGGGTTAGGTTGTTTATTTGAAATGTTTCTCTATTTTTTAGGTAGGTGTGTATTGTTATTAACTTCCCTCTCAAGACTGCCTTCACTATGTCACACAAGTTTTGAACTGTTGTGAGTTCATTTGTTTCCAGAAACTTTTTGATTTCTTCTTTGATCCCTTTCTTAACCCATTCATTGTTTAATAGCATATTATTAAATTTCCATGAATTTTACTATTTTTGAGGTTTTTCCTTTTGGTTGGTTTCCAGTTTCAGTCCCTTTTGGTCAGAGAAATGCATGCTATGATTTCAGTTTTCTTGAATTGGCTGAGGGTTTTTTGTGTGTCTTATTATGTTGTCTGTCTTTGGTAAAGTTCCATGTGCTTTGGAAAAGAATGTGTATTTTGCTTCTTTGGAATGAAAGGTTATATATATATATCAGTTAAGTCCACATGATCTAGGACATTGTTCAATGTCACAATATTTTTGTATATATTTTGTTTGGAAGATGTATCTATTTTTTTACAGCGAGGCGTTAAAATCCCCTACTGTGACTGTATTTTTGTCAGTAACTTTCTTGAAGTTTCCCAAGATTTTCCTTATATATTTGGGTGCTCCTATGTTGGTTACATATATATTTGTAATATTTATGTCTTCTATATGGATTCCTCCCTTAAGTATTATGAAATTACCTTCTGGGTCTCTCTTTATGGCTCTTGTTTTGAAGTCTATTTTGTCTTATGTAAATATTGCTATTCTAGCTTCCCTCCCCACCCCCACGCCCCCGTCCATTTGCTTGGAACACTTTTTCCAATACATCATTTAAAAAAAAGTTATTTTCAATTAGAGTTGTGTGCATTTTCCACCCACCACTCCCCCCACCCCAGCGAAACCCACCTACCTTCCTTGCTTCCACCCTTCCCCTTGGTTTTGTCTATGAGTCCTTTATAAGTTCCTGAAAGGGAATAACAGGGTTCCTGAAAACTCTTTCCCCCATTTTATCCTCCTCCCTTCCCTCTGGCTGTTGTTAGTTTGTTCTTAATTTCAATGTCTCTGGTTATATTTTGTTTGCTTTCACTTTTAATCCATGTAGGTCTTTTGTTCTGAGTTGGGTCTCTTTTAAGCAGCATATTTGTGGGTCTTTATTTCTTATCCATTCAGCTACTCTATGTCTTTTTGTCACAGTATTTAATTCATTTACATTTAAAGTTATTATTTATAGGTACTTATTCATTGACATTTTACTTCCTTCATACTTCTCTTCCTATTTTACCTACTCTTTTCCTTCATGATTTCATAGCAGTCCCTTTAGCATATCTTGCAGTGCTGGTTTGGTGTAGGTGTATTTTTTGTTCCTGCTTTTGTCTTGGAAAATCCTTATCTCAACTTCCATTGTAATTGAGAGCCTTACTGGATAGAATAGCTTTGACAGTAGGCCTTTGGAATATTTCTTGCAAGTCCCTTCTGACTTGGAGTATTTCCATTTACAAGTCATCTGTTGGCCCTTTCAAGGCTTCCTTATATATCTCTTCCTGCTTCTTGCTGCCTTTAACATTCTCTCTTTGTCAGAATTTTGCCATTTTAATTATGATGTGTCTTGAAGTTAGCCTCTTTTGGTTCCTCTTGATTAGGACTCTCTGTGCTTCCTGGATTTGTGTGACTTTTTCTCTCATCAAATTAGGGAAGTTTTCCATCACAACTTTTTCAAAAACATTTTCTGTTTCTTGTTCTTCTTCTCCTTCTGGCATCTTTATTACGCGAATATTATTTTGTTTCACGTTTCCCTGCAGTTTCCTTAACATCTCTTTATTCTTTCTGAGTCTCTTTTCTTTTTCTAGCTCTTTCTGTTTGTTTTTCTACCTTGTCCTCTAGCTCACTTACTTGATCCTCTGTTTTATCTAGCCTGCTTTTGACTCCTATTGTGTTCTTCAGTTCAGAAATTATATTCTCTGTTCCTCTTGCCTTGCTGATAATTTCTATTTCTTTTTTCATAGTGATATAATTTGCAGTGTGTTCATTGTAGTTCCCTGTAGATTTTTCTAATTTGCAGTGAGCTCATTAAATTTCCTTATAACCATTGCTTTGAACTCTGTATCTAATAGTTGACTTGCCTGTATTTCATTTAGCATTCTTTCTGAGGATTCCTCCTTTTCTTTCATTTGGGTATTGTTTCTTTGTCTTGCCATTGTTTGTGAGCATCTTCTTGTTAGCTTCTGCTTCTTAAATTGATCTGTTCTGACTCCCTGAGTTTGGAAAATCCAAACTCTTGTGAAGTTCTATTGTGGTGTGAACCTGAGGGATTCAGTGGGGTAGTTTCCCTGATCTACTGAACTTGGTGCTCTTGGGATGTTGTTTATGTTGATTCTCTGGAAGTATTTGGATTTTGATTGTTCTTGTGTCATTCCTTGGCAGGTCCTTCCCTTCAGCTGGTTGACTAAGGGTCACTCCACCTGCTATATCTTGTGCAGTTGCTGCCAGAGGAAAACTACTGCCAGTGAACAAAGCCACATCCATAAATATATCCCCCCTGCTAAGTCAGTATCAACAGCAAATGAACCAGTATTACTAAGGGTGTAAAGAGATTAAATCTATTATAAGAAGGGAATGAAATAAACTATACTATAAATTCTAGGGACTTAATGTGCACAAATTTGCTATACAAAAAAATAAATGTTAAAAAGCTATACAGGCAAGAAAACATCACTAATCATGGAGAAGACCACAATGGATTTCATCTCAGTAGCATTTTGTATTTAGCTCTGTTTTTTTCTTTCTGGACCACCGCTGGTCATGTCAGATGTTGACCCCATCAGACCTTAGGCAGCCTGCTTTTAGACTGCCAGGATCTGCTGTTTATAGTGGTCTCCTTCAGTTGTTCATTAATCACTTTGCAATCAGCAGTCTGGCTTAAGCCCCATAGAGCAGGGTAGAATTCCTCCTGTGGTTGGTCACCTTCCATTTTATTGAGAGCCTTTGGATTGAGTGTTCTTGGTTGCAAACTTTTGCTTTTCACTAATTTGAACATTTCTTGCCATTCCCTTCCAGCTTGTAGTGTTTCTGTTGACAAGTCAGCTGCTAGCCTTATTGGAGCTCCCTTGTATGTTACTTTCTGTTTCTCTCCTGCTGCCTTTAAGATTCTCTTTATCATTAAAATTTGGCAATTTATTTATGATTTTTCTTGGAGTATGGCTCTTCAGGTTCATCATGATTGGGGCCCTCTACATTTACTGTACTTGCATGGCTTTTACCTTCTCCAAGTTAAGGAAGTGTTCTGTCACTTTATTTTATAAAACAGGTTTTCTATTTCTTGCTACTTTTATTATCCTTCTGGTATTCTTATGATGTGAATGTTGTTACTTTTCATGTTGTCCAGTAGTTCCATTAATCTATCCACATGCTTTTTGAGACTTTTTTCATATTGTTGCTCTAAGTGGGTATTCTTCTACCTTGTCTTTCAGCTCAGTAATTAGGCCCTTTGCTTCATCCGGCCTGCTTGTAATTCCTTCTAGTGTATTTTTTATATCAGGTATCGTATTCTTCATTTCTTACTGGTTCTTGGTAATGATTTCTATTTCCTTTTCTTCATGCTGGTGTAGTTCCCACTTGAGTTCCTTAGTTGTCACTGAGTTCCTTGAGCATCCTTATGACCATTTTTTTTTAAATTCTTTATCTGATATATAACTTGCCTCAATTTCATTTAGCTCTTTTTCTAGGGATTCCTCCATTCCTTTTCATTGAAGTTTCTTTCTTTCTTTCTTTCTTTCTTTCTTTCTTTCTTTCTTTCTTTCTTTCTTTCTCACCATTTTAGGTGATCTTCTTATTTCTTTCTGTTTCTCAGGATCTTCTTCTTTGCCTGCCTGTCTTCCTGGGTGGACTTCTGTGAGAGGAGTTCTATGGGACTCAGTGGTGCAGTCTCTTTGGTATCTTTGTCTGGATGATCTAGGGTTACCTTTTCCTCCATTGTGTGGCCTCTCTTATTATCCTTGGGCTTTACTTGTTGATGGCTTCTTTGTTGGATTCTCTCCTCCAGCAGGCTTACTGGTAGTCACAACTCTCACCTTGTCTTTTATGCTGCTGTACAGGTGTTTGTTAACAAAGCAGTATTACCAGACAGCTGTATCTATACCTACAAAAAAAAACCCCTACCACATCAGTAATCTCAACCACAATTAAGCAAAGATCAATACAGTTGAAGAGACATTACAGATACTATAGGCTATGGAAAAGGGAGTATGAGATGACTAAAAGAGGGGAAATGTTATTGAGTGGTAATAAGGAGGAGAACTGAAAAGAGTAGGTAGAGAACCAAGGTGAATAAAGGGACAGAACAAAATTTTAAACATAAATAAAACATGAACGGGCAAGGAGAACAAAGGGGTAAGGAAAGGGAAGAGTATACTATGAGGTTTGCGGAAAATTGAAAAGTTAACTCTTTTATTCACCTTGAATTTATTTTTGTGTGTGGTGTAAATTGGTGATCAAATTTCACTTTTTTTAGGTATAGCTGTGCAGATCTTCCAACACCATTTGTTGAAGAGGCTTTTTTGTACTCCATTTGATGCTTCTGCCCCCTTTGTTGAATATTAATTAACCGTAGGGACCTGGGTTTATTTATGGGCTCTGTATTCTGTTCCACTCATCTATGTATCTCTTCTTATGGCAGCAGAAGTCTGATTTGATTATTGTAGCCTTGTAATATAGTTTGATGTCAGGTATCATGATCCATTCTACTTTGTTCTTTCTCAAAATTGCGGCTGCTATACAAGGTCATTTATGGTTCCAAATAAATTTTTGAAATGTTATAAGTCACAACACCATAAATGTCCTTGAGTAGAATATAGACAGGAAAATATCAGATATTCCACACAGCAATATTTTCATCAATATGTCCCCTAGAGCAAGGAACATAAAGGAAAGAATAAACAAATGAGATCTCATCAAAATAAAAAGCTTCTGGATGGCTAAGGAAAACAGCAGTAAATAAAAGGTGAACTGACTATATGGGAAAATATATTTCCAAATCATACCTTGGACAAGGTTTTGATCTCCAAAATATATAAAGAACTCACACAACTCCACTCTAGGAAGACAAATAACCTATTAAAAAATGGGCAAAGGATGTGAACAGACAGTTCTCCAAAGAAGACCTACAGAGGACCCACAGACATATGAAAGGATGCTCAGCATCACTAGCCATCAGAGAGATGTAAATTAAAACCACAATGAGATACGACTTCACACCAGTGAAAATGGCCATCATAAACAAATCAACAAATAACAAGTGATGGTGAGGTTGTGGATAAAAGGGAACCATAGTGCACTATTGGTGGGAATGTACACTAGTGTAGCTACTGTGGAAAACAGTGTAGAATTACCTCAAAAAACTAAAGATGTAACTCCTTTTTGACTTGGCAGTCCCACTGCTGGGATTATACCCTATAAATCCTGAAACAACAATTCCAAAGAATCTATGCAACCCAATGTTCATATCAGCACAATTTATAATAGTCAAGTGCTTGAAGGAACCAAAATTCCCACCAGTAAATGAGTGTATCAAAAAACTATGGTACATTTAAATGATAGAATAATACACAGCAGGAAGGAGGAGCTCTTACCCTGTGCAACAGCATGGATGGAACTGTAGAGTATTATACTAAGTTAAATAACCCAGGTGGTGAGACAAATATCATATAATACCACCTCTAAATGGAACCTAATCAACAAACAAACAAGCAAGCAAAATATAAACAGAAACACATTGAAATAAAGAATAAATTGACAGTAACCAGAAGGAGGGGGAAGAATAATGAGGTAAAATAGGGGAAGGTCTATCAGGGAACATGTGTAAAGGACACATGGACAAAGCCAAAGATGGTAGGTTTGAGGGCCGGAGATGGGGATGACATGGTGGGATGAAAATGGTGACAACTATACTTGAACAAGTATAAAAATGTGAAAAAAAAAGAAATGTTATTAGACCAGTGGGAGCAAAATTGCAGAAAAAGCAGGGTCAATAACCATGACAGCTCATTTTTTTAAAAGAATTTATTTATTTATTTTTAGCAATCAGGGGAGGGAAAAAGAAAGAAAAGGAGAGAAACATTAATGTGTGGTTGCCTCTCATGCATCCCCCAACCCAGGACCTGGCCTTCAACCCATGAATGTGCCCCAGCAGAATTGAACTGGCAACCCTTTGGTTCATAGGCCAGTGCTCAATCCACTGAGCCACACCAACCAATGCTCAATAAAGTTTAATATAGATGGAATTGGAAAAATAATATCATATAGAAGGGAAAAGTGAATATGAGATGTCTACTGTAAAGAAAAAAAATAACTTGAGAGGACGGGGGAAGCAAACCTATAAGAATAAAGAGTAAAGCCCAGTTTGATAAAAGGGGAAGAAATGAAATAAAATTCCTCACTGAACTAACTGATCAGGGGAAGAGGGAAGGGGAAATTGAGTAATACATCACCTAAGAGCTTTCAACAACTCAAGTATATCAGTTGGTATAGAGCTATGAACTTGAAGTAATGATGCAACTGACTATTGGACTTGGAATTCCCCAGAGAAGAAAGAAACATGTATAGGTAAGAGAGGTTGAGTCTTTACCACAGTCTTTAGTGAATGTGAAAGGATAGTTGGTAGTATGTTTAAGAACATTGGTTTTGGGGTCAAATACATCCAGGTTTAAGCCCCATTTCAACCACTTAGTAACTATAAAATCTGATTAGTTGTCTCATTGCTTGCTGTACCTCACAGTCTATAGTACTGACCAAGGCATCACAAATTGGTATACCAGATGGCCAGAATGCTTCTCTCACTATATCATGAGAGGTTGGAAAGAGTAAGTTGTTTCTAGCTACTGGTGTCCAAGAAGACTAATTTGTCAGCCATGCTGTCTCACAGAAGAAGTCTTTCATACAGGAAGGCTTGAGACAAGAGAGTAAGTTATTTTTCTACTCTAACTAGTTGATAAACTGAAAACTCTGCTTACTGATTATGCACCTCTCCCCACTCCTAGATGAAACCACAGCAGAAGCTATGGATAAAAAAAAGGTATATCCTGCCATGACTGGTGTGGCTCAATTTGTTGGGCATTGTTCTGCAAAGTAAAAGGTCACCAGTTGGATTCCTGGTCAGAGCACATGCCAAGGTTGTGGATTCGGTCCCTAGTCAGGACATATGCAAGAGACAAGAGGTCTATGTTTCTCTCTTAAATCAAGGTTTCTATCTATCTTTTTCTCCCTCATTTCTACTTTCTCATTTCAAAAAGAGTTTATATGATCTGTCCCATAACACTTTAATACAAATACTACTACTAATAATACCTTGTTAGAAAATGAAAAATTCAGGAAAACTGCAAAATCAACGTGATTCCAAGAAAACAGGTATACATTCTTTGAGATTAATCAACAAGTTTGGTTCCCCTAAGTGGAAAGATGATCATCACCCCCAAAAGCAATGCAATGAATGAAAGCAACATCTTCATGGAAACAGCTTCAGGTACCATCAGAAGCAGGCCCAGATCTCACTTCAGGCAGTTATCCCTAAGCCTGTTTTCCACTAGACCAATAAATCTTCTTACTCAGACACAACTATACATTCAGGAGTTTGTAGGCAGTGCTCAGCTAGGAAAAGTAGGAAGTGCTTGGCAGTTTTCTATCATGGCCTTTACTGGGGTTTGTTTCTTGCTTTTTTCAGTGGCAGCAGGTCAGAAAGATTTTTTCTGTTGTGTAGATCATCTTTTAAGTATGATTTCTGCCTTGGAAACCATAGGGATAAAAATAAAGCCTTCTTCCTGATATCATAAGTCTCCTTGATTAGAAAAGACAAAGCCTCCCAGGGCACAGAGCCTGAGGTCTGCTCACTGGAAGCAAATTAGGGTAATGCCCACCTGATGTAATGTAAAAGTCCATCCAACATCTCCAGTAGTCTATCACTTTGGTTGAAATTTTTGTTACCATAGCCCTTGAAAAATGCAGACAGCCTCTAGAAATATAATAATCCCTCATTTTTTATATTTCACTGTGAATTGTTGTATCAGTCTCCTTGTCATCACACAAAGGGAAATCTGGAATAAGTACAGTGCAGTGTTGGGTCTAATAGATCAAAAAGGTGAAGATAGGGAAAAAGGGAAAGCAGGTATACTTGTGTGTGAGGAGGGTTAGTGCTGATAAGAGTCATGTACCTAAGGCAGTTTACCTGCTGCATAACTTTGTCAGGAGGAGATTTTCTGGGACAATCTGGCTGAATGAGCATTTCTTTGTTTTTGCTATTTTAATTTTGGTATTATAAACATTTTAGGTGAACTTACTTGACAGAGTCCATATCTGTTATCCCTGTGTTTTATCTGGACTTGGCAGAAAAAATACAAGGACTGAAGTGTTTGAAAAGTGACTTTAATTCCAGCCTTTCTGGAAATATTTAATAACCAAAATATGTGGATATTCAGGATTGACAACTTTAAGAGAACTGAAAAGAGTAATAGCTACTATCTACATACTGAATCTGAACATTCAAAGCTTTATTCTCATTTGTTTTATTGTGAAAATAAAGCATATGAACAAAATATATATAAATATATATGTGCAATTTTAAAATTATAAACTAGGGAGGGAACAGATTACATGAAATGACATGGGTCAATTTAATAAACAAATATTGATGAAAAACAACCAGACAAAATTAGGGTATATATACTATGTGACTTCAAACAGGCAAATTGGATGGTGTTGGAAGTTTGAATAGGGTTACTTTTGAGGAGAAGTTAGCAACTTTCCATTCTATATTTTGTGTATTTTTTTGCTTTTTATCCTTTTTGAGTAGGATAGCTAGTTATTATTGTTCTGGTATGGGTATACAGAAAATTTTGGTTTTATTTATTGACCTGTATACTTCCATTTAATGTACATATATTTAAGTAGTTTGCTAAAAGAATAATACAGCAAATACCTCAGAATCCAACACCCATGTAAAGAAATAGATTGTGCCATTTTCTTAGATACACACTTTCTTCATCCTTACCTTTCCACCAAATGTTATCTCTACCTTGGCTTTTGTGATAACAATTTCTGTGCTGTTCTTTAGGACTTTATGACATTTGAATATATCCAAACAATATATGGCTCAGTTTAGCATGTTTCTAAAACTTATACAAGTGGAAATATACTACATATACTTTCTTTTACTTGATAATTTTATCATTATGTTTTTGTGGTTCTTTTATGTTGATTTATGAAGCTGTAGTTGATTCATTTTCACTACTCTATAGTATTCCATTGCATAACCTGCTGCAAATTTATTTACCTGTCAATGAATTTCTTTTCAACTGTATTTGTATATACTTGTCAACTCTATACATATACTTTTGTCAACTAAAAATAGTTTACAGCTGACTTTACTCAGGGTAGGTTTTTTTGTTTGTTTTAATTTTTTTCCTAGAAGTCACTATTTGTTATAAAGGTCTGTGGATTGCCATCATTCTGTCCTTCCTGGCAAAATCACTACAGCTCTGTGGCTTCTCAAACAGGACTATGTTATTTAGTGCAAACACATATATGATTGTTGTATCCTGATAGTAAATTGAAACATTTCTAATTTGAGATTCACTTATATATAGGGCATATTTTTACCTTAAAATCTATTTTGTATATTAGTAACATACAGGGTCCAGCAGAAGTATGGCTTGCTTGACTGTGATTGGTAGGGTAACAATATCGGTGTAATAATTCATAGTTTTAATTTGAAGATTTCATCTAAAATGTCATATGGTATTCTTGAGTGTGATATTGTTATGTTACAGATTAACATGCTTATAATTTTTAATAAAATATTTTATAATAAAAGGGGTGTTATTTGTGCCAGACTATGTAGTTGCCTTCTGTTATTATTAATATTTCCTGATACATATTTTCTATCCCTTTATTTTAGTCTTTCCTGTCCTTATTACTGTGAATCTTCCTTTTGTAAACTCATAGCTCATCAAGGTGGATTTTAAAAATCTAGCCTGACAATTTTAACATTTTAATTTTGGACTATTTAGATGATTTTCATTTGTTGTGATGTCTAATTAGCTGTGTTTGGATTTTTAGTTATTACCTAATTATTTGTTTTCTGTTTGTCTCAGCTGTTATGCGTTAATGTTATTCAGTTTTAGGCTTGGGGAAGATTTGTTCTTTAACCAATGTTTTCTGCCTCTAGTTTGGAGAGTGTATATTTAGTTTTTAGTTTTTAATGTTTACCCAATGAATTATAACATGCCTACTAATATATCAACATTAAATTTCATTATTATATTTATTTTTTCCCAGAAATATAAGGGTCTTAAACCACCTTAACTCGACTGAATTTCATCTCAAATTGAATGCTATAGTTGTGGAATATATTATATTTCTTTATCTCAGGGAATTATTTTATGTTTATTTAATAAATCACCATTAAATGTTACCCAAATCTGTATTACTTTCTTTGCCTTTTGTTTTTTCAGGCATTCCAAATGTGAGAAATTCTTCCATTTGGTATTTTTAAGTATATTGTATTGATTATGCTATTACAGTTTTTGCTGTTTTTCCCCTTTATCCCTCCTCCGCCCTGCACTCCCCAACTTTCCAACACTCCCCGACCCCTTAGTGCATGTCCATGGGTTGCACTTATAAGTTCTTTGAGTTCTGTTTCTTATACCATTTTTCACCTCTCCTTGTCTATTTTATGCCTACCAATTATGCTTCTTTTATGTACCTTTCCCCCCATTCGTCCCTTCCCCCTCCCCATTGAAAACCATCCATGTGATGTCTATTTCTCTGCTCCTGTTCCTGTTCTAGTTGGCTGCTTAATTTTTGTTTCCACTGTTTTTATTTTATTAGGTTCATTTGTTGATAGTTGTGAGTTTGTTGTCATTTTACTGTTCATATTTTTTATCTTCCTCAATTTCTTAGATAAGTCCTTTTAACATTTCATATAATAAGGGCTTGGTGATGATGAATTCCTCTAACTTGACCTTATCTGGAAAGCACTTTTTCTACCCTTCCATTCTAAATGATAGCTTTGCTGGATAGAGTAATTTTGGGTGTAGGTCCTTGCCTTTCATCTTCAAACACTTCTTTCCAGTCC
>PVIA01014910.1:0-24867 GCA_004024845.1 Tonatia bakeri | reverse complement strand
ACTAGTTTCAGGTGTGCGCGCTGTGTAACTGACATGCACCACTGGACTAGTTTCAGGTGTGCGCGCTGTGTAACTGACATGCACCACTGGACTAGTTTCAGGTGTGCGCGCTGTGTAACTGACATGCACCACTGGACTAGTTTCAGGTGTGCGCGCTGTGTAACTGACATGCACCACTGGACTAGTTTCAGGTGTGCGCACTGTGTAATTGACATACACCACTGGACTAGTTTCAGGTGTGCATGCTGTGCGCTTTGGTTTACGCTTGTAGCACATTTACATTTGCACTAGTCATATCTCAAGTGGAACTCACTGGCTCAATAGCCGATATGCAGCCGGTGGCTGCTAAATACAGGGCTGTGCGGTTCTAGACCTTTAGCAGAAATGACGCATTTGACTGGCTCTCTTCAAGCATTCCCCTTTCGTGGCTTCTGCAGACCTACAGCCCCGATTTTCCTCCTACCTCCCCACCTCTCCTGGTCGGGCCGCTCCTTTCTTTACCAGGCCCTTATCTACCCTCTCTCTGCAGCCTCTTCCTAGATTAGATTATCCATTCGGAAGGCTCTCTATTGAAATGCTGGTGACTCCCACATTCTTGCCCCAAACCAGCCCTCGCAACTCCAAACTTCTGTTTCCAAACATCTGATTCCCCACCTTTCTCAGTCAGTTAAGCATTCCCTTGGTCCTCAAGAGCCTGGGTGATCTAGGTGCCTACCCACCTAACCTCATCTCTTCTTCCCCTGGCTCACTGGGCACCGGCCACCCTGGCCTTTTTTCCCTTTAAACAGGATCAAGTTTGATCCTGTCTCAGTGCCTCTGCACAAGATTTTTATGCTGCCTAACATGTTCCTCTTCTGTCTGGTTTCTTTTTAATCTAAGTCTTAATGTAATTACTGCCTCCTTAAAGAGGACCTTCTCTAACCATCTTTCTATTTTAAATACTCACTGCTCCTCTGTCCATTATAGTCTATTATAGAATCCTGCTGTGGCCTTTATAGCCCCAGTCATAATTATTAATTTATTTACTTGTTTCCCCTCCATGTCATGAGGGTAAAAACCATGTCAATGTTGCTCACTGTTATAAATCCACTGCCTTGCTCGGTATCCAACACACAACAGGCATTCTATAAATATCTGTTGAATAAATGAATGTGTAAGATAAGGGGACAAACAGTAATCAAAAGTCCCTGCAGTAAGATGACCCCTTGTGTAGTAGGTACATCATGTGAGGATGCTGTAAGCCAGCAGTTTCCCAAACCTTACTGTGCATCAGAATTGCTACACCAGACATTCTGAATCACAGTTAATAGGTATGGAAGTGGGAACCTGCATTTGCAACAAGCACCCCAGATACAGCTGGGCAGTTGGCCCCCAGAACTAAAGTTTCAGAAACACCTCCTCTAAACAGAACTTATACCATCGCCACCCACCACCCGAGAGGCTCTCAGGAAATAAGCCTTCAGGTATGTAGGGCAGCCTGGTGGAGCTTTTACCTGGTAGAGGAGCCAGATCCATTCAGCCAATTAGTCATGACCCAAAGACACTGCTGCCTCCTGTGTACACACTCAGAGAGGGCCCTCCATGAACCGAGCCAAAAGCTCAGCCTCACTCGGAGGGGGTGTGATGGCATGGGGCAGGGGAAGCAGGGCTCAAGGCTGCAGCCACCTCAGCACCTCAGATGTTGACATAACTTACTGTCAAGGGTCTCCCTTCAAACACAATATTCTATAGCTGCCTCTTCTCTGCCTGACAAAGTAGGAAAAACAGCCACTGTATTTAGGAAATAGGCCAGCTGTTTCTAGGAAATTTTCTACCAAACTTTTCTTACATTAGCAGCTGTCCCACTGAGATAAAACAGTTATGTGAATATATATGTACACGCCTTATTCAGTGGAAGAACTGTTCATACTAACACCACCACCTCCAGCCCCTCCAGCTTTCCTGTCACCAAGGTGACAGACTGAGCAATGACAATATATTTGAAATTCTGTTGACTTGGGGAATTCTTTTTCCTAACCTTTCCCACTGAAGCAAAGATTAGAATCTGGCTGGAGCGCCTTCTCTCGTGTCAGTTCACTCCTGGACTTAACTTCTGGTAACCACCTAAAAACGAAATAGCCTACTTAAAGA
This sequence comes from Tonatia bakeri, assembly GCA_004024845.1. Lineage (NCBI taxonomy): Eukaryota > Metazoa > Chordata > Mammalia > Chiroptera > Phyllostomidae > Tonatia > Tonatia bakeri. The sequence goes on along the minus strand of PVIA01014910.1, from coordinate 22,737 downwards.
CACCTGCCCTGAAGTGTGTGTCCATGTCATAGTCCCTTCAGCCGACAAAATCGGGGGTGTCTCCAGTCCACGGGGAGACTTCCCAGAAAGACAGTTTTTCTTCGCTATAAATCAAGACCTGTAGGCGTTTCTTTTTCTTTCATCACTGTCAATCTCTGTAGTTTGGTAGGCTGTAGTGAACGAAACATTTTGAGTATCCGAACAAACAGGAAAATTCATCTCTAAGCAGGGGACAGGCTGTGGGCCAGGGTCTCTCACGCACACAGCGGGTTCTGCTGAACCTAAACTGACTTCCATCATCACCCTCATACTCTACTCTCCCATCTTTCCCTCCCCCGCTCTGTGATGCCAGGCATAACTTCTCATTGCTTTAAAAAAATCACACATTTATTAGGATGTCCACACTTGTGAATAAGGAAACTTGTTTTCAATGGTAATTATTGAAATACCTGAGACTCCTATAATCACATTTTATCTCCACTTATTTATAAAACTCTAAATGGCACCTAGAGCCTAATCCCTTTTGCTATTAAGACCCTGAAATACTGACTTCTGGTCAAGATGGAGGCATAGGTAAACATGGCTTGCCTCTTCGCACAATCACAGCAAGAATTACACCTAAACTACAAAACAACTCTCACCCAGAATAGTCAAGAACCTGAGGTTAAAGAAGGCTACGCTCCTTCCATTCTCTAAACCACCCCTCTCTCTCATCACTTAAAAATGGATTCATCTGACTCTAAGAACCTGAATTAGACCCACATATCAGGAGAGGAGCACCCACACTCAATATCTGATTAGCCACACACAAAAAAGGTATGTGTCTGTACGTACACACATGTAAGCGTGTGAGCATACACATATGCACAAAAACACACATAACAAAGCAAGACAACCATATGTCTGATCATTTAATTCTTAGCACTTTATATTCTCCTTAGTTTTACAAGGCACTGAGAATAACTCAGCATGTATTTTAAGTAACACAGTAATCAGCCTCAAGATACTTTTTATTTCTGAGATTATGTTCTAAATCATCTAATCCCCCTTAGAAATTATTCAAGTTCTTCTCATTCTTCCTCGCTTTACGTGCCCATCACACTTTCTAATGCTGGGTTCCATGACAGCAGTCAATGCCAGGCTGTGGACAGAGCAGCCCGGGTGGGGCACACTCACAGCACACAAGGCCAAAAGGGGAACGAGAGGGAGAGGGTGATGGCGTTGGTACAGATCTGCTCTCCTGGGACTGCTGTTACTCTATCACTCCTCCTCATCTAAAATACAAATAACTACTTCTCTTTACACAGTATACTTGATATTCAAAGATGATTAATGTTGAAGATGGAGACACTTTAATTAACACCAAATCACAGTGTCTGACAGAACTTGAGGAGCTGACTAGGCAATTTTTTCCCAACTAAATTTGCCTCTGGAAAATTGTTTTCCTGATTATTTGCAACCCAGGCATGCGCCCTGACCTGGAATCAAACCAGTGACCCTTTGGTTCGCAGGCTGGTGCTCAATCCACTGAGCCACACCAGCCAGAGCTGACCCTGGAAAATTTCAACCATAACTGTTTTTTTTTTTTTCAACTGGTTCATAGGCTATGCATCTTTGAAAGCAACAATCCTGGTGTGTTAAAAAGATTAATAACCAAAATGAAATATTCCAAAAGTGCCTTGGAAAGTAGAGTGCCTCTGAGAATCCTCCTGAGAAAACAGATACACGACCCTTTAAAAACTACCAGCTTCCCCAGAGACTTAAAGCAGTTCTTAAAAAAATTCATGGTCATGTTTTTACAGAAAGATAAACATATGCCCCAGAACACTCTATAAAGTGAAATTTGAAAAAAATCAAAAGCAAACTAGAGGCAATATTACATTGTAAGGAAAACCCTAAGAACTCAGACTGTGTCAAGAGGGAGGCCACAGTAAATTAACAAGAACTAGAAAGACTGCAGAGGATTTTTACACTCAGCAAACACCACGTGGGACAAGAGGAAACTCTAAGCCTGTTAGGTAATGCCAATTCCATAACAGAAGAAAAAAAAACAGAAAACTACTTTGTGTAGAATGGAATTCCAAATTTCTTCTTTCCTTTAGTTTGCAACCAAAAGAGTAACCAAGAACAAGGTCTCTTGGGTTAAAAGAATTATGTAAAATGAACATTAGAAAATGCTTTTAATTAGTCTGCCAGATAATTAAATGTCAATAGAATAACTTTAACCTATGTCTTTTTTCTTTAATCCTCACCAAGGATATGTTTATTGATTTCAGAGAGGTAGGGAGAAGGAGAAGGAGCGAGGGAAGAGGGGGAAAGTGAGAGAGAAAGAGAGAGAGAGAGAGAGAGAGAGAGAGAAACATCAACCAGCTGTTTCCCAGAAGCACTCCAGCAGGGATCGAACCAATGACCTAGGCATGTGCCCTGACCAGGAACCAAACCCACAACCTTTTGATATTCAGGAGCACAATCCAACCAACCGAGTCACCTGACCAGGGCTAGCCTTCCTGTCTTTATATTAAAAGTGGCTTTCTGGCAGGTTCTCTTACATCAACTGCCTAAGCCTCACGCTAGAGGAAGCAACTTCTCTTCTTCCTCCCTGCCACCCACTCGGCAACCGCAAAGCAGCAGCCACGTGTGAGTGCCTCTCCATCCACACTGGCCCGGTTGGTGCCCAGACCAGCAATGCCTGCTGGGAGTTCTACTGCCTGGAACACGGCATCCAGCCCGACGGCCAGGTGCCAAGTGACAAGACCACTGATGGGGGAGATGACTCCTTCAACACCCTCTTCAGTGAGACAGGCACTGGCAAGCATGTGCCAGGGCTGTGTTTGCAGACCTGGAACCCAGTCATTGATGAAGCTCACACTGGTACCTACTGCCAGCTCTTCCGCCCTGAGCAGCTGATCACAGGCAAGGAAGATGCTGCCAATAACTATACCTGTGGACACTGCGCCACTGGCAAGGAGACCATTGACCTCGTCCTGGACGAAATTCGAAAACTGGCCGACCAGTGCACAGGTCTTTAGGGCTTCTCGGTTTTCCACAGCTTTGGTGAGGGAACTGGTTCCGGGTTCACCTCCCTGCTGATGGAGCGTCTCTCTGTCGATTATGGCAAGAAGTCCAAGCTGGAGTTCTCCATTTACCCAGGCCCCAGGTTTCCACAGCTGTAATGGAGTCCTACAGCTCCATCCTCACCACTGTGGAGCACTTTTACTGTGCCTTCACGATTGACAACGAGGCCATCCATGACATCGTCATAAAAACCTTGATATCAAGCACCCAACCTACACTAACCTGAATAGGTTGATAGGCTAAACTGTGTCCTCCATCACTGCTTCCCTCAGGTTTGACGGAGCCCTCAGTGTCGATATGACAGAACTGCAGACCAACCTGGTACCCCGTCCCTGCCTCCTCATCCTTCTGGCTGCATAATGCCCCATCATCTCTCCTGAAAGAACCTACCACGGACAGCTTTCTGTAGCAGACATCTCCAATGCGCGCTTTGAACCAGCAAACCAGATGGTGAAGTGTGCCCCTCACCACGGTAAATACATGGCTTGCTGCCTGTTGTACCGTGGTGATGTGGTTCCCAAAGATGTCGATGCTGCCATTGCCACCATCAAGACCAAGCGTACTATCCAGTGTGTGGACTGGTGCCCCACTGGCTTCAAATTTGGCACGAATTACCAGCCTCCCACTGCGGTGCCTGGTGGAGACCTGGCTGAAGCACAGCGAGCTGTGTGCATGCTGAGCAACACTACAGCTATTGCTGAGGCCTGGGCTCGCCTGCAGCACAAGTTTGACCTGATGTATGCCAAGCGTGCCTTTGTCCACTGGTATGCGGGTGAGGGCATGGAGGAAGGAGAGTTTTCTAAGGCCTGTGAGGACATGGCTGCCCTAGAAGGAGTATGAGGTTGGTAGGGATTCTGTTGAAGGAGAGGGTGAGGAAGGCAATGAATACTAAAGTTAAAATGTCACAATGGTGCTGCTTTTACAAGGAAGCTTATTCTGATTTAAACATTGAAAAGTTGTGGTCTGATCAGCTAATTTGTATGTAGCAGTGTAAGTTCATATACAATTACTGGCCTGTGCTTTAAAACACAACATTCATTAGAGACCCAACCAGTTCATTTTTCTGATGGGTTTGAATAAAGTATTCCCTGTCTTAAGTTAAAAAAAAAAGGCTTTCTTGTACTTGTAGGCTTTGCTTTTTTAACTGATCTGATGTCTGTCTTTCAACTGGTATATTTAGATCATTTACATTTCATGTAATTATTGATCTGGTTGGAGTCAAATCTACCATCTTGCAAGTTGCTTCCTATTTGTCCCATCTGTTCTTTGTTCCTTTTTCCTCTTTCTCTCCATGATTTTGGATTAGTTTTTAGAATACTGTCCTATCTTCACTATTGGGTTGTTATTTATACTTTTTAACTTTTTAGTGGTCTCCCTATGATTACTACATACATCTTTAATTACTCACAGTCCACTTTAAAGTGCTATGAACCCACTTCACATGTAGCACAACAATCCTGGCAACAGCGTATTCCTAATTCCTCCCTCCTGATCTTGGTGCTTCCACTGTCACACATGTTCCCTTTACACAAATCACAAACCAAAATACACTGCTGAAATTTTTATCTTCTGCAGTCAATTAACTTTTTTTAAAAAAGGAATTTAAAAAAGGTCTTTTCTATTTATCTTCATCTTAACCATATCTGGAGATCTGTATCTCTTTATGTTATCCAAGTTTCCGGCTGGTACCGTATTCCTTGTGCCTGCAGAATTTCCGTTAATATCTCCTGCAGTGTAGGTCTGCTACTAATTAATTCTCTCAAAGTCTGTCTGAAAATGTCTCTTTCTTTCATTTGTGAGTGACATTTTTGCTGGGTATAATTACTTTAGTCAGGAGGATTTTTTCCCCCAATACTTGACTGTTATCACTTTATTGTCTCCTGGATTTCATAGTTTCTGGTAACATGTTCACTATAAATCCTACCTTTGTTCTTCTGTATATAAGGTATCTTTTTTCTCTACCTTCAACATTTTCTTTCTCTTTGTTTCTTAGCAGTTTGGATATATGTTGAGCGGTGTGTGTGCGCGCACGTGTGTGTGTGTGTGTGTGTGTGTGTGTGTGTGTTACCTGACTACGGTACTCTATCTTCCTAGGTCTATGGTTTGGCATCTTTAATTAATTTTGGATAATTACTGACCAATATCTCTTCAAATATTTCTCTGCCCCATTCTCTTTTTCTCTTCTCATTCTGGGGTTCTAAATACATGTAGTATGTGTGGTAGGCAAAACAATGCCCTACCACCAAATATGTCCATATCCCAATTCCTGGAAATGGTGAATATGTCAGGGTATAAGGCAAACAGAAATTAAGGCTCCTAGTCAGCTGACCTTAAAATAGGAAGATTATCCTGGAGTATCAAAGTTTTTTTAAAATTCTCCACCTGATCATTTCTATACCTGGGTCACATCGGAGCTGGGATCTTTGATTGCTTTGTTTCCGACACCAGGTTGTTTTCCACTGCATTTTAGTGTGTCTCATAATTTTAGGTTGAAAGCACGGTAACTTCTTTAGGACAGACAGTAGATACTATTAAACAATACTTACAGGACATTGGGGTAGATATACCCACACAAACACAGACACACAATTACACAGAAATGCTATTTAGGTCAGACTCCAGATCCCAGGCTGTAAGTCAGCAGCTTCATTAGTAGTCCCATAAATATTCACAGGACTTCACACAGGTAAGAAACAAGAAAGAACATGTTTAATAATTTTTAAAATGGGAGAACAGGAAAAGAAGATAAAAGAGAAAAGGACGACAGGGCACTAATAAATATAAAATGTTTTTGTGAGGTAGACACCTCCCATGACTATACCATGCCACAGATCTTTGGTTCCTAAACCTGTATGGTTAGCAAGATCCTCTGGGAGGAATTTAAAATACAGATTCCTAGGCCTCAACCCAATTGAATCAGAACCCTGGGGGGCCTGGGAACCTTTATATTTGTGTTCAAGGAAATTGTGATGACCACCAGTATACACAACAGCCGCTCACTGTCAGCCTTTACCGTACTGAGAGCCTCAATGTATTCATTTTTTTTCAAATTTAGAGAGAGCTCTCCCAATATTTTTTAAAAGATTCTATTTATTTATTTTTAGAGAGAGGGGAAGGGAAGGAGAAAGAGAGGGAGAGAAACATAGATATAAGAGAGAAGCATCAATTTGTTGCCTCTCATATGCACCCCAACCAGGGACCGAACCTGCAACCCAGGCATGTGCCCTGACCGGGATTGAAACCAGCAACTTTTTGCTTTGTGGGACAATGTCCAGCCAACTGAGCCACAGTGACCCCACCATTTTCCCAACAGGCAGTCACAAAGCACCTTTGTGCATGTAGGTTCACAGGGTGAGCAATTCAGACTTTTAACCAAATAAGGGGAAAAAATTATATTTCTTCCCACCATTACTAGAAATCTGAGGGCACTGGTAAATTTTATTCAGATATAATTCAAATGTAGTTCATTATGACACTGATTTTTTAAAGAGTGAGTTTTAAAAAAAATAGCCAGAGAACAAAAACAAAGTGTGAGATTGATGAATTAAATTCATTTTAAAGAGGAGCAGAGGTACAAAAATAACTTACTCAGTTTAGCAAAAGCACTCAATAGCTCCCTACTGCCATTAGAAAAGGCAGCTCAAACCTCTCAACATCAAACAGTACCATTTAAGATATGACCTCTGGATGTCCCCACACTTAATACCCGAAGTTTCAGCATCTGGACGGAATGGAATGAACCTCTAAATCTAAAGGTCAAATCCAGGTTTTCCTCTGAACCCTGAAATCTGCCATCCAAGCAAAACCCTCAAAAGGAACTTCCTTTCTTAAGAGTGAGAGAGAGAGTAAGGGAGAGAGCAAGAGAGAGAGAGAGTGCAAGAGGGAGATGGAAGGAAAGACAAGTGGGGAATAAAGAACTCAGTGAAGAGAAGGCAAACGGCGCCTGGAGGGCTCAGAAAATGACACTATTAATTAAGCTCTGTGACCCTGGACGTAGGGTACACCAACATTAAAGCTGAGTTTCAAACTTCAGACTTCCAAAGGAAAGTTTAAATAGTTCTAAAAAAGATTCTTATTCTGATTTAAAATTTTTAAAAAGTCTTTCTTAATATATGCAGGTAACTTTCCCAGCCACCCAGAGAATCAAGCACTGGTTAGCTGGTAAGCAGAGCTTTTCTGCCACCGGTATCAGAACTATGGCCGTCAACAAGAATTGCGGGGCGGGGGGGCAGGTGGAGAGCCAGCTTGTAGCCGGAGAGCTGTGCCTGGTGCTGTTCAACACAGTTTGCTCTTCCTCTCCGTCTAAAAATCTGAGCCTCTTCCTCACTAATGAAGTGTCAATTTGCTATAACTCTGTTTAAGCTCATCAATATTAGCATAAGAAAACTGTTATTTTAGTTACAATTAATTTGATTCCAGAGGTTTTTATGAAATGATACAGGAGATTCAAATTAAGCAGGGATTGAATTAACAGGAAGAAGCTATGTAGTAAGCTTATTAAAATTCATGGTGAATTTTACATAATTACTTTGAATGAAAAGCAGCTTATGAAATATATATCTTCAATCTAACCTCTGACAGTTTCTCCTTAGAATACTTGTTCCCAATTAATAATTTAGGTAAAAATATTAACAGGATTCATTTTTGTAAAACATGAGAATATAAAGAGACTCTCACAAGAGCCTCTTCCAATCGGCTTCTAGACGGCCACAGAAAAGATTTTAGGGGAGTTCACAACAAATGCATGCATGTTTTAGCAACAATGGTATCCCCAAAGGCAAAATGTATAGCACAATCAGGACAAAAAGATCCCAAGTAACTTGAGCCACTGGCGCTCTCTCTTGGAAGTTATAAAGCCCTGAGATTATCTCAATCCCTCACATCTCTTAACACACAGAGATGCCTGAGGTAAAAGGAAATAAACAGTCTGAAATTGCTGACTCTTTTCTTTAGCTACTCAATTTTTTTCCTATACAAACTACACTTTCATAGCTTCACAGGATACCTTGCTCACTGATCTCTCACATTAAGTCTATTAACTTCCCAGGAAGGTGCATTTTCTCTGAAAAGTTATGGCCATATCACTAACAGGTCCTTCCTATATTAAATTGCTCATGTAGTCTCTGAAGGCAGGGTCCATGTCCCCTACACCATTCATATTGCCTTTAGCCTAGAGGAACATTTCTCCCTAAAATTCTCTAAGCCTGAAGAACACCTTATCTGAAAAATTCTATTGACTGGCATGAGCACCACAGGATTATATCTCAGAGTTGCTTCACAAATACCTAAATAAATCAATAAACAAGAGCTTGAAGTTAGATTTTGCTTTGTAAGAATCATCAGAATTGTTTTTTGTGTGTCCTTGATTTTGTAGGTACATCCACTGGTGGCAACTGCCTTTGATCAACAGCCTGTGTGTTTACTAACTCCCCACTGCCAGCACAGTGTCAGAGCAGCTTGGGAGAGGTGCCCTCGGCAGTGATCCATCATGCTATACCACAATTAGTCTAGCAAACGTACACAGAATACTCACATACTCTATTATCCTACTCCCTCTGTTCTAGGAACTCTAATTATGCAGTCTGAAAGGGAAAATTATATTGGAAATATTTCCAAAGAACACAAGGGTAAGATAATTGGAGGTCTAAGAAAGGAAAGTGAGCCCAATCCTGCTTCAGTCCAGGGGGACCCAGACCCAGCATGGCAGATGTAAAGTAGAGGAATAAGATTTTGGAAAGGGGAGTCTCTTATTCCTTATGATCTGGCACAATCTGACAATGAAATTAGTTAATAGTTGAAAATTTCTTCGCTGTTTCTTTAGCTGAGTTTGCACAGAAAAGTAGGAGAAAGGGGAGAGGCTGGAGGGTGAGGGGCAAGGAATGGTATTCTAATTCTTCTAACAGATTTCAGACCACTCTCCCACTACGGAGGAGGTTAAGTTTGCTCTATAGCAGACCTCCCATGCTTCCTTCACCACTTTGTCCCATCTTTGCAAGTAAGAAGGCCGGCAACAGAGGGTGTTTGTAGAGTGAGGGCAAACAACACTTTCAGAATAAAAAAAGTAGGAGAGCCAGAGCAGCAGATGGGATAACAGCTGGAGGCAGCCAGATCGAGGACAAGGCCAAAGACAGATGGCCAAGGCAGAGAAAGCTCTGGAAAGAAGTGACAGATCTTAAAGTCACAGTAAAGTTGAGAGTAGAACACAGAGGCATTAAAAAGATGAATTACTGCACAGAGCCCATCAGGGTGAACTGACAACATAAAAAAATGGGATAAATGCTCAGATAAAATATGGGGTTGGCCAAAAAGTCCATTTAGTTTTTTCCATAAAACACACATTTTTCATGTATACCAATAACTCTATTGATTTAGATATTTTGAGTATGTCATCTGTGTCCTCCTATTGGCTTCTAGCAGGTAGAAGCCAGGGGTGCTGCTAAACATCTTCCAATGCACAAGATTTATTTGGCCAAAGAATTATTTGGCCAAAATGACAACAGTACCAAGAAACTTTGCAAACCACTTTTGACACATTCGATCAGTCACAGCACCTTCTCCATACACTGCACGAATCCTTTTTTGCATTTCAGCTGCATTTTTTATCTTTCTTGAAATAATAAGGCATAATACACTGAAAATGTTGCTTATTTTCTTCCATCCTCAATATTAAAATGGCTGCACAAAAATTCACCAATTTTGATTTTTTAATGCACATTGATATGATAGCTGTCACCATACAATCTAACAAACCTGTTTTAATGAAGTTAAGGATAACTAAGCATTACTAGACCCATCATATGGAAAAAACTAAACAAACTCTCTGGTCAACCCAATACTAGGAGCAAAGAGATCTGTAGGAAGGAGGGAGTCAGGCAAAACAAGCAAAACAGAGTCTGGCACATGGGTAACAAGGAAGGAACTGATAACAGAGACAACCTCAGTCTAGATCCTGAACTTGGAAAATAGTTCTTGTGAGGCGAGAACTAAGCCAACAAGTTGTATCTAAGGGCATTGCAGGTATAACATGATTTTGAAAGTACCTATAATGTGGATGGGCAGAAACAACACTTTCAGAAAAAAGAATTTTAACACTTCTCTTTCTCTCTTTTCCTCTTCTATCTCCCTCAAATAGTAGTAGAGGACAGAGAGAGAGAGAAGAGGGTAAATATCAAGGGCAAGTAACAGGAGAATAATTTTATTTATCTCTCATGCCAAACCCCATTTTGTTTGTGCATTTTCCAGTGACATTTAAGGAAACCCAGGTCTTCAGTGCCTGCATCTTCATTAGTCACACTAGTGACAACTGGACAAAAGATTCCTTTCCTTTGCATCATGTTCTCAGATTCCAGGATTTACGATTATGGTGACTACAGTGACACAGATAAACAAAAAAGAGTTCTCCTAACATTTTAGCATTTCATGCATAATCAGATTCCCATTCCTGCATTTTTCCTCTAATATTAGTTGGTTTGAGTAACACTGACTTATTTACCATATAATTTTCCTGCTGGTTCAAAATAAAATCAGCATGAAATGTTATTAGCTTGTTTAAAGCAGTGAGAAGATGTGACCTCTTATTTTCCCATTATAAAACAAAAGGCCAGGGGAAGAATGTTCTATCCTGTGAAATATCGATTTTCCACTTTGTGGATTTGTAAATTACTGGCTTTCACAGTGCAATCAATGTCACTAATTCAATGTGGATGAAATCAGTAAGATTAAATATAAAATCTGTTCACTCTCATTAAGCCCCACTTTATATTGGTTTGGTCTCTGAGATTTTTCTTAATAAACATTAGCTAACAAAGTTTAATATTGCCCCAGATAAAAAATAAAAGTGAGCATATGAGGTCTGTCCAGAAACAGTCCAACCATTGTTAATATATAACGAGAACGGTTTGCACAACATCAATGTAACCTGGCAGCCAAGCAGAGTGGACTGGAATGCCCATGCGTGAACAATGATGACTTCACTGTATTAGTTGGTAGGGCGGTAGATGTCATTGAGTGAGCATGTGACTGAGCAAGTAGAGCAACGAATCTGCATCAGATTTTGCATTGAGTTTGAAATCCCTCCACGAAAACTGTCCGGATGATTCAGAAGGCCACTACTATGGGCAACTGGTGATTGGCAGCTTCATCACGACAACACACCCACTCATGCATCATGTCTTGTGCAGGTTTTTGGCGAAACATCAAATCACCCAGGTGACTCAGAACCCCTTCATCCCAGATTTGGTACCCTACAACTTTTGGCTTTTCCCAAAACTAAAATCACCTTTGAAAGAGAAGAGATTTCAGACTGTTGATGAGATTCAGGAAAATACGACGTGGCAGCTGATGGCAATTGGGAGAACTGTGTGAGGTCCCAAGGTGCCTACTTTAAAGGGGACTGCAGCATCATTGTCCTATGTAAATGTTTCTTTTATCTTGAGTCTTCTTCAATAAATGTCTCTATTTTTCATAGTGCATGGATGGATACTTTCTGGACAGACCCGTACATGCAATGATCAAGGAAACACTGACATACTGCAACATTTAAAATTTTCTTTAAAAAAAAAAACCTCTAAAATTCTTTAATTGGAGTAAAATGGTAATTTACAATAAAAAAGACTTTATATACTCATAGGGATGGAAGGAACCAGAAGAATCTTTTATAGCTTCCTTGTTTCCAGATAGTACTACTATAAGTTTAATATTGAGAAAATAAATTTTTGCTAATTGTTAAGACTTCTGAAAAAGCAGTATCCTAAGATCCACCCCCTGTGGTAAGCAGCCTCCAAGATAGATGGCCAATGATCCAGGGCCAACTTATATAAGCAACAGGATGTATTGGAAATGACAGTGAGATTTCCAAGGCTAGGTCATAAAAGGCATTACCTCTTCCATCTTAATTACTTTTGAATCTTTTGTTCTGGGGAAAGCTAGCTGACACATCTTAAGGAAAATCAAGACCTATAGAGAGACTAGAGCGATGAGCTTGCCAACAGCCATGTTAGTAAGGCCACTTGGAAGAAGACCCTCTAGAAGCCCCACTCAAGCCTTCTGGTGACTGCAGCTCCTGTGAACATCCTGACCACAACTCAGAGACGCTGAGCTGGCAATACCCACCTAAGCTGCTCCCAAATTACCGAACTGATACAATACATGTTTGGTGTTTTGTTGCTGTGTGTTCGGGTCTGCCACTTAGTCACATTGCATAGACTAAAATGTACCTCTCAAGGCTATTGCATTAAATGAGATAATGTCTAAAAAGTGCCAAACAAAAACAAACACAAACTAAGCAAACAACTAGAACAGGAACAGAATCACAGAAATGGAGATCGCATGGAGGGTTATCAGTGGGAAGGGGAAGGGGCAGAATGGGGGAAAAGATACAGGGAATAAGAAGCATAAATGGCAGGTACAACATAGACAGGGGGAGGTTAAGAAGAGTATAGGAAATGGAGAAGTCAAAGATCTTATATGTACGACCCATGGACATGAACTAAGGGGGCGCAGGCAATGCTGGTGAGAGGAAGGATGCAGTGCAGAGAGGAATAAGGGGAGAAAAAAATGGGAAACTATCATAGCATAAGCAATAAAATATATTTAAAAAATAAAAATAAATAAAAAGTGCCAAGCACTGTCTTATCCATAGTGTGTTAAATAGCTATAATGTTATGTATCATTATATATTTTTTAACTTTCTTTTACTGATCATCATGTAACTATAAATTAGTGAGACTTATTTCTAGAAGCCCTGAAAGGCTTCACAATACACTCTGAGCAACCACAGAATAACGTTTCTTCAGTGTTAGATTTACTTACCCTTCCTTCAAAAAATAAAAAATAAAAATCCTTTCCTTTCTCCTGGATGCAGTTCTATTAACTTCTGAGAGCAAATCTCCTATTTACTTTTTCCTTGATTTTCTCAGAAGTATAGTGAACATGAAAACTCAAATAATAGTCCTTAAAAAAGGTTTACCAGCTTGATTTCGTTCCATCAGTAATAAAATTAATGAAATCAGAAAATGTAGCTACTCAACTGGCAAGATGTGATTTGTCCTCCTTTGTCCCGATAAGAGGCTATTTGAGAGAACGTAAAAACCAGAATTAAGGCACATCCATCACTAACCCTGGAGATTAGAGATGTGGGATGGCAGTGAGGGCCCAATGGCGGTAGCATCCACGTTTGCCTGATGAGATGACCTTAACCAGATCATTTCAAGGCCTTAGTTTTATTCCCGGTTGGACATCAGGGATTGCCATAACCCTGAAATCCAAAGTACACTCTCCTGGCCTCCTACTGCTGCTCAGTCTCAGCCCTTCTCAGCCCTTCTCATGTTATCTCCCCCAAGTTCTCCCAGACTATGTCAGACTACCGACCTTTCCCAAATTGTAATGTCTCCCATGTTTACTGCAACACCTCACCTCTCATCTGAGCCCTGGACCCAGACATCCGTTTGCCAACCAGATATCCATATCCATATGCCCACCCAGCATCTCCACACAGGACTCTCTCAAGTATCTCAGACTTACAACATGTCAAAAACTGAACTGTTGACCTTCTTTCCCAAAGCTTCCGCCTCCAGTTTATCTGTCTCAGAAAAATGATCATATTTAAAGCAATTAGGAACATCACTCCCCTTCTTGAAAACTTCTTTTGTTTTCCCATTGTTCATTAAGACAAAGCCAAAAGTCCAGACTGCCCCACATCGGTTCTTGTGAGAATTAGAAAAGCTACCCCTTCACTGCCATCTGATACTTAATTTTAACGGATACAACTCTATGACTTTGAGTGTGAGCAGCTCCACCTATAGTGCAGCAGCCCCCATAGACTTCTCTTGAATCCCTAAAACTTCAAAGCTCTTGCCTTCATGTGACTGTTCCTTCTGCCTTTCACCCCTTCCTAAGTTTACCTCATTTTTCAAGTCTTCTTCGAAAAACCTTCCCTGACCACCACCACCTCCAATCCAAAGCAGACCCTGCTGGCGTTTCCCATCATGCTGACTACTTCCTGTTTGCAGTACTTACCATAATTGGAATTAGTTCATCATCTGTGCCACTTTCCACTAATTCACAAGCTTTATGAGGGCAGGGACTTCATCTAATATTTCTACCACTACAGCCCCAATGCCTAGAGCAGTACTTGGTAATCACGAATGCTGAATATATATTTGTTGACTGAAAAATAAATAAAATGAATGAGCCCTGGCCAGGTGGCTCAGTCACTTGGAGCACGGTCCTGTACACCAAAAGGCTGCGGGCTTGATCCCCTGGCAGGGCTCATATTGGAGGCAACCCATTGACGTTTCTCTCTCACATCAATATTTCTTTCTCTCTCTCTCTAAAATCAATAAAAACATATCCTCAGGTGAGGATTTAAAAAATAAAAAATAAGATAAATGAAAAAAAATGAGTGAACATAGGTGGAGCATTTCCCATGAGCTCTATGCTTACTAGTTACAAGTGTATAGGATGCTATGTGGACCCCACGTTTGAGGGGAACCCAGAAGTAACATTCTGGCTACACATCACAAGCTCTCCATTTCCTCGAAAATAGTTTATTTCTGAGGCTTTTTTAAAACTAACACATGTTCACTGTTATAAATTCAAATGCTTCAGAAAAGTAGGGAAAGAAAAATCACCTGTAGGTCACTTCCGGCCAAGATGGAGTCATAAGTAGTCGCACTGTGCCTCTCGTGCAACCAAAACTAAGGACAACAAAATTGAGAAATAAGAAACAACCAGAGCAGAGAGAAATGAACCGAATGAAACATCCGGACCAGTAAGGAGGGGCGGAGTCGGAGGCCTGCAGAGAGGGGTCCCAGCAGGAAAGAGTGGTGGCTGGCAGACGCAGGCGCGCAGGGCGCAGGGGCAGCTGACGGGCCAGTGGCGGACCCCGGGTGCGGGTGGCAACGAGCAGACCCAGTGAGGGGCGCAAGGCGGCTGGCTGTCCGCAGCCACACGTTCGCGCGCAGACAAACTAAGCAAAAATGGGCAGCGACACGGACCGCACAACCCAGGGCCCCAGCGCCCCCCGGAAACAAAGCCTAAGAGCACCTACCGAAAACACCTGTGGGAGCTGAGGTCGGGAGATTCTCTCAGCCTCGCAGGAGGCTCCTCGGGGAGACCCACAGAGTCCGAGAAAGTGCACAGGCCCACCTGCCCGGGAGCCAGCACCAGAAGGGCCCAGTTCGCTTGTGGGAAGCGGCAAAGGGGACAGAAGTCCTAGAGAAAGTGGAGCAGGCACCATTGTTCCCTCTCAGACCCCGCCCCCACATACAACGTCACAACCCAGCAACAGGGGTGCCCCACCCTGGTGAACACCTAAGGCTCCGCCGCCCTTACGAAACAGTCACAACCAAACCAAAGGAAAATAAAAAACAAAAAAGATGGCTCAAACAGAATTGAAAGCCCCAGAGCCAATTTTTTCAAGTGACTGAGAGATAGCCAACCTATCAGATGCCCAGTTCAAAACACTGGTGATTAGGATGCTCACACAATTGGTTGACTTTGGTCATAAATTAGATGAACAAATGCAGGCTACGATAAGAGAAATGAAGGAAAATGCACAGGGAAACAATAGTGATGGGAAGGAAAATGGGACTCAAATCAGTGGAGTGGACCAGAAGGAAGAAAGGAACAACCAAACAGAAAAGAATGAAGAAACAAGAATTCAAAAAAAATGAAGAGAGGCTTAGGGACCTCCAGGACACCTTTAAACGTTCCAACATCCGAATTATAGGGGTACCAGAAGGGGAAGAGGAAGAGCAACAAATTGAGAACTTATTTAAACAGATATTAAAGGAAAACTTCCCCAATCTGGCAAGGGAAATAGACTTCTAGGAAGTCCAGGAAGCTCAGAGAGTCCCAAAGAGGTTGGACCCAAAGAGGAACACGCCAAGGCACATCATAATTACATTAGCCAAGGTAAAAATGCAGGAGAGAATTCTAGAAGCAGCAAGAGATAAGGGGACAGTCACCTACAAAGCAGTTCCCATCATATTGTCAGCTGATTTCTCAAAAGAGACCTTACAGGCAAGAAGGGGCTGGAAAGAAGTATTTCAAGTCCTGAAAGGCAAGAACCTACATCCAAGATTGCTCTATCCAGCAAAGCTTTCATTTAGATTGGAAGGGGAGATAAAGTGCTTCTCAGATAAGGCCAAGTTAAAGGAGTTCATCATCACCAAGCCCTTATTATATGAAAAGTTAAAGGGACTTACCTAAGAAAAAGAAGATTAAAAATATGAACAGTAAAAAAATACATCAAACTCACAGTTAGTAACAACCATACCTAAAACAAAAGCAAACTAAGCAAACAACTAGAACAGGAACAGAACCACAGAAATGGAGATCACATGGAGGGTTAGCAACAGGGAAGTGGGAGGAGGAGAGAGGGGGAAAAGATATAGAGAATAAGTATCATAGACAATAGGTAGAAAATAGACGGGGGAGGCAAGAATAGTATGGGAAATGTAGAAGCTAAAGAACTTATGACACATGGACATGAACTAAAGGAGGGGAATGTGGGTGGAAGGGGTGGGCAGGGTGGAGGGGAGTGATGGGGGAAAATGGGACAACTGTAATAGCATAATCAATAAAATAAAAAAAGAATTAAAAAAAGGATTGGGAAAAAAAAAGAAAAATCACCTGTAGTCACATCACCTTAAGATAAACATGATTAACATTCTGATCACCATCTTTTAATATATCTTATTCTGCATATTAACATAGTTTTATGTAAATGGTGTGTCATCTGTACATGCTGTTCTTGGTGGACACTATCTTCTTAAGTAACTGATGTGAACACACCTTTCTCCATTTTCATTATTTAATCATATATAAACATATACCAGTACACTGTATTTATGAACATAAATGTGATTTGTCATTCTTTTGTGAACATAAACTTTCATTTTATACATATGCAATACATAGTGGGAAAATCCCCTGCTCCATGATGTGAATATATCAGTTTATTCAGTCTTTGTTCCCCAAATGGGCATTTGCTTTTTATGAGGTTTTGCCATTATAAACAATATTGTGATAAATATTATATGCTTATTGTCTGGTGTTTTGATTTCTCATTTAAATCAGCATGTGTACGCAGGCAGACCTCATTTTATCATGCTTCACATATGATGTGGGGTTGTTTTTTTTTACATATCCCCCACAAGCGAAAATATCACAACTTGCTTTATTGCAATACTCACTTTATCGCCGTGGTCTAGATCCAAACCCGCAGTATCTCTGAGGTATGCCTACAGAACCTTTTCCTCCAAAATTCCTGCCTGCAGCAGGTGCTCTCACTTCTCACTGACTCTTGCCAATCTACAGGTGAGAAGTTTATGAAGACCCAGAAGGAGTAGTCTCTGTGCCCTCTGCCCAGAACTTCATGCAAAAGTCATCATTTTTAGGGCATTTTCAGAATGGATTACTGCGACATTTCTGGACAGTAATCCAGCCGGTCTGGAGTTGAATGCTGCTCTAGTCCACCATAAGCTCAGTAATTACTTGAGTCGAGCAGACCCTCCTACATCAGTGCGCTATTCCAGGTCACATTCACTGCCTCTACGGGAAGAACACACCACCAAGAGAATGTTATCCTGTATTGCACTGGGATAGCAGGCTGGATGAGAAGAGTGGCGGGAAAAGGAAGAAGAAGGAAACCTCATGCCTCAGAGTAAAGCTACAATGCACAACAAAGGAGTCCCCAGGACCTGAGCACAACTCTGGCCTGAGAGACACCCACTCTGAGCGAGCCACAGTAGGGCGGGAGATGAGGGAACTGAGGGTGCTGACTAGAAGCAGAGCTAGAAAAGTCATATACATTAATTAATTAATTAATTAATTAAGAAAATCTGCATGTTTATTTTCTTTCCATTACAAAAACATTACCTATGTAAAATTTTGGCGCACTGTTTTCTCCTTCACCTCCACCATTCCAACTTACCTCTTTAATTTTACTCAAGTAGAAGCAGAATTATATTATCTGACATGAGAACTTAAATATTTCACAGTATTAAATTAATAAAATTTAATTGAATTAGGTGTACTTTTTATTATTTTTCAAGATTAGTAACTCATCTATCCTACATGTTTTATCCTACATGTTCTCCTTACTTTTATTTTTATTAGTAACTATATAATGCATTGCATGTCTCTTCTCACATCTAGTAAGATGAGTGTGCACAAGTGAAATTTAAAACCTCAGTAATTGGATTCATTATTTACTCTAATTCATGTTCAGTTCCCCTTATTATGTGGTATTTTTCACAATTTTTCACAACACTTTAGATATTTTAGTGAGTCTTACACTTTCCATCATCAATTGTAAAATTTAAGGTGTTAATTTAAAACATTATGAAAATTCCACACTAAATGACCCCAGGCCCACTCGGGCAGATGCTGTCATGAAGGGCCTTGGGCAGCCGCTGCTTCCAGCTCAGCACGGCCTCCTTTGGGCAGAGCAGCAACCTGGTAAGCAGCTCTCACAGGAAAACTGCTCTTAAAATACTGTTTGTAGATTCAATTGACAGTTCCCAAGTCATCGATGTCAGCTAGAAAAACAGTTGGTTTTACCACACTACTGCAGTCACAGCCTGCAGCTTCTAGAATTTCACCCATGTTCTTAAGAGCTTATTTAGCTGCTTCTGCCACCTCTCCTCTGGTACTAGCTGTCCACTTAAAGGGGCCACGCCTACCTGTCCTCGTCATAGGGGCCAATGACCCCTATGGCTTCTGCGGTACTAACCGCCTTTCTAATCAAGGGCGACGTGGCTAACGAACCCTCTTCTCTTGAGGCCTCTCTGAACAAAGAATCCCGTGCACTGTCACTGCTCACATCTCACATGGAAAGTCACTTTAGAAAAATGTGTTCACTGTTCAGCAAAGGACTTTGAGAGGGGGTACATCCCAAAAAAGGCCCAAGAGTATTCCACAGCTGAAGTAGACAGGACTGAAAGGTGCTTAAAAGCCAGGAAAACCTCAGTAAAGGGGGACCACACAGAAAGATGAACCTAGTTCTAGAAAAAGTGTGTAAGAAAGGCTAGGAAGCTGGGGAGTCCTTACCATTCCATTCCACTGCACCCCACCCCACTCCACCCCACTCGACTCCACTTCACGTGCTCCTCTGTCTACACCCGAAAGGCTAGCCACCGGACGTCCTCCCCTCCTCCAAGGAGCTCCAGCAGGTCCTCCAGAGCACACTGCAGAGCAAGGCAGCACGCCCACAGGGTGACCGCTGCAGACCCAGCACAAAGCCAGAACACCCACAGCATCTATACACACACATCATCCATTCACTCCTCCTCCCTCCTGTAACCTTTCCAGTGGCATTTATATGAAATCCATCTTTTTGATCGTTTCAAATTCATACAGTGTATATCAGCTTCTGTGACTAAAATCCACTGTGTTCCCTGAAGCTGCTGCTTCATCTCCTGCCTGGAGAAAACTGCAGCCACGGAGGCCTGAAAGCAGCCGCGAAGGTGCCGCTGGGGGGCAGCCGCGAAGAGCCCTGACCACTGACATGGGGCACCCTAACAGAATGACATAAACGCAAATTTTACAAAAGGAGATAACATTTTCCACCAGTCTGCGTCAAAAATAAAATAAAATTTATAAGATCCAATATTAAAGGCTAGGAAGATACAAACATCTTTATGTGGTTTTTGTGGGCAACTAAATTGCTATATATCTGGAAGGTAACCTGGCAGTATCTATTAAATGCATGTACCTTGAACAATCCTACTTTTATGAAACTATCCCACAAATAAAAGGATCAACAGATATGAAACCCTATCTTTGCTGAAGCACTGCTGACAGTGACCCCCAAACTGAAAACAACCTGAATGTACAGCATGAAGATAAATTGTGGGGTGTTCCTACAGGAACACGGAGAAATATGAGGTAAGGCACGTCCCAGGCTGTCAACACTGCTTCCCTCAAGTAAAGTGGAATCAGGGGATGGCGTAATAAGTGTGTGAACCTTAATTTGTTTTTAAACTAAGGAAGTTAAAGGGAAAATATGTTTGCACACACACAGACCTCTATTTCTAGGCAGGCTGGTACGAAAATGTCATCTCTAGGGGTTAATTTTTCTATTTCCAAAAATCCACTGTTAGATAGAAACACTCTTATAGTTGTTCATTGGCTCTTAATACCTGGGGGTGGAAATGAGCTAACACTGTGTTTTCTCACAGTGACAACAGGCTGCGAGGAGCCTCCTTCACTGAGACAGGCGGGAGTGCGTGTGGGAAGAGTGGGAAGAGAGGCCTGACTGGCACGCATCTTGCTGACACTGTTATAAAACATACCCACGTATTGCTTTGGCTTTATTAGCACTGCCCTCACCTTACCGGAAATCTTGGCAACCTGGCTGTACAGTTCCAACATGGAGATTTTAAATATCTTCCTCAAGGACAAAGCTGGCCCATTCCTCAGTCAGTCCCCATCTCTTCTCTCTGAGCAGTGAACCACTGTGCTGCCTACCACATCCAGCAGTTTTACTCCTACGTATATATCCAAGAGAAATGAAAGCATAGATCCACACAGAAACTTGTACACAAATGTTCATTGCACCACCATTCATAATAGTCAAAAAGCGGAAACAACCCAAATGTTCATTAATTGATGAACAGGTAAAGAAAATGTGGTATGTCCATACAATGTAATATTCTTTAGCCATAAAAAGGAATGAAGTTATAAGCTGAAATGCACATAAACCTCAAAAACACATCTTAAGTGAACAAGCCAGTCACAAAAGACCACATATTGTATGATTCTATCTGTGTAAGTCCAGAATAGCTAAACTCTTAGAAATGGAAAGCAGATTAGTGGTTGCCTGGGGCTGCTGAGGGTGGGGGACTCAAGGGGAAATAGGGATGCTAGTGAGTACAGGATTTCTTTTAGGAGTAATGAAAATGTTCTAAAATTGATGGTGGTAATGGTTGGACAACTCTGTGACTATGCTAAAAACCACTGAATTGTACACTCTAAAGGGTGAATTGTATTGTGAGTGAATTATATCTCAATAGAGGTGTTTTTTTTTAAAGAGTTAGTGTGTGCCTGAAAGTATGTGAGGCACAGAAATGAGAGAAGTCAAAAAACATATTCACATTTCCCTTAAAGGTTGCTTTTAGTGACTGTTTTGCAAGAAACATAGGCTCTTTACTATGAATATAAAGACAGCTGGCACGGAAGTGTGTCTGGCATCTCAGACACGTGCCCCAATTTCATGCACCAGAGTAATCTGACATTGCTCCCTTGGTGGGATGAGCCTCTCGCTCCTCGGGAAGTGATAAAACAGGGCAGCAACTAAACATGTTTGCGTTCCGCTTTCAAGACATTCATATTCTCTCCCTCTCTGTCCCTCTCTCTCTCTCTCCCACACACACCCACACGCACACACGCAGCCCATCTTCCACTAACTCCCCCCAGGCATTATAGTTTCAGTACATTCTTTCTGTTCTCACACTCCGCCTTTCACAGTTCAGCAAACAGTTCATTCATTTCGCTAAGAGCAAGCTTGTTATAATCCACTAACAACAAATCACAGGCATAATTAGAACTCTAAGCCGAGCACAGCCAATTCTCTTTCTAAAACAGTCTATAGTTATGAATATTTTTCATAAAATTATTACTTTAATTGAAGTTCTAAATCTGCTGATTGACAAAAGCTCTAAAGGTGAAACAAAAATCTTATAATCCACAAAGATCTGTTATAAGAAAGAAGTCAACCAACTGGTCTCCATTTTCAGAGATTTGAACAAAAAAAAAAAAACAGCAGTAGATTGTGCCAAAGATACTTTTTGAAAAATTTTTTAAAATTTTGTACTTAAAGATGGTTAAGCCCTATAATAAGCTTCCAGGAAAACTTATGAAATCACCCTTCCTAAAGGGTAGTATCAGTGAATCACTTATGATTAGATTTGGCTAAAAAATGAAATAATAGCTTAAGTAAGACAAAAATACTTTTTCTGTCTCACATAAAAATCCAGAGACAGTCCAGGGCTGGTCCCAGAGGCTCTGCCCCACAAAATTCTCAACATCTTTCCAGCTCACTGTTTCACCAGTGCAAATACAAGGCTAACATCCTCACACACCACGGTGGCAACCAAAGCCCCATGAAACACATCTGTATTTCAGGCAGCAAGGCAGAAGACGAGAAGAAGCTGGGGAAAGGGCAGCAAGGGTTAACTGTCTTTAAGGAAAATTCCAGGGAGCTGCCATGTGATGGTGTGTGTTGGTCACATGACCCGCCCATGGAGCCTGTCTTTACTCTGGGCAGCCCCCTCCGTGCCCATCTAAAGATCAGGGTGTCTACTGTCAGGGAAAGAGCAAGAAAGGCTACTGGAAAGCATCCCATAGTCTCTGCCACTTGTCAATACTCGTCTTTTACTGTAAACAGACCCTTCAGAAGGCATTTGTCTAAAATGTATAATTAGACTGGGAGAGATAAAGGGAGTTTTCACACTTTGTACACCCAGAGACATTGAAGTACCTCCCTATTATCCATACTTTGGGGTAAATGTTCACCTTTGTTCTTCTACTTCACATTTGACAAAGGCTGCGATTATCCTAGCCAAACAAGAACCAGAATATTATCAGTTAAGTATGGAATAAGCAGTTAATAAATAAAAGTATAAAATAACTAAATAAGCAAAAACGTGAATAAAC